>JAOYRR010000486.1:0-291522 GCA_038994665.1 Podotricha telesiphe
TCTTGTTTTACGTACTTCTACTTCTCTTAGAGGTTTCTAATTCATATCTAGCCTAGTTTGTATTAAACTGTTAATATAACTAATGTAATTTTACTATAATCTATACATATAATAAAAATGTATTTGAGCGCTGTCTGTACATGGAAAATATATGATAAAAAATATTATTAGGAGCATTTATGATTGTAATAGAACCATAAACACCGATTTTTAATATTCTATTATGTTTGTCTGTGTGTCTGTATGTTTGTGCACGCTAATCTCGCTAACGCTTCGCTCTCGAAACGCCCATTTAAATGCAGTTTTGACTATTGTATTGTGGTAAGCGTCTCTTAATATTTAGTGTTTATTTCATTTGAATCGGTTCATAAATAAAACAGTTACAGCCATTTAAATTATAAATTTAAGCCAAGTTTATCCACTTACTTCAATCATAAGATTTAAATCAGAACCACATCTATTCTACATTTTCTGTCCGCATTCGAGATATCTCTCTCTTTCGCTTTCTCTTATACTAGAGCGAAGAAATGAAAATATTTTTTAGAGTAGAGATGACACGATGATAGCGATGGTTTCACGTGTATTGGTTGGTATATATTGTATTAAGACTGCCTCAAGCATATAAATTAAGACAAGCTGTTCAGGCCCCTTGGTACGTGACGAATGCCACTGCATAGAGACCTCTGTACCGAGAGCCTGGCAGACCACGTCAAGGATATAGCCATAAGAATGTTCCATCGCGCGGATGCTTCGAATCCGCATATCCGCAGTATCTCACCGTGGCACACCGGACAGACGACGTCTCTCTCTACACGTCTTTTCCCCTCTCCAGATAATAGAGCTGCTGCCTCGTCACTGGTCGCCTAAGTTAGGCCTCCTCTGAGTAATCAGAGCTCTCATCCGGTTGGGTGGACCGCTCAGACAGCACATAGCCCCTCCTTTCTATGACAACCATTTCCTCCACGGGGTCACCCGGTTCCGCAACTCCATTAGCAGTCCAATAAAGCCTAACCCAGGGACCCATCCATATAGAACGTTTAACTTAATAATTAGAGGTTTATAGGATATTGGAAACAATATCCTATAAACTCACTCGAACGAGTCACACTCGAAACTCACACGAGTGCCAAGAGAACATCACTTGTAACGTGACGTCAAGCATATAAATATTCTATTGACATAAACAACCTATGTCCGCAGAAAATTATTAATTTACCGCGTTAAATGAATATGCAAAGAATTAATACCGACATGAAAACTTTACAAAGCTTTTGTGTTATACTGCGTTTTTTTCACAAAGCGATTCAATATTTACGAACACAATTTTAAATTGTACTTTAAAATCCATTCTCGGTTTGGTGGTCAAATTTAAATAGTAATTGTAAACAATATAATATTAAAATAAGAGTTACTTAGAAGCTTCGAGCTTTTATATTAACGTTAACGTTAAGCTTTTTGTGATAAGATACTGCGTGTGAAACTCAACGCCGTGCTTTGTCTTAGGTACCAGAGCGGACTAACGGTAGCAGAAAAACTAAATGATTTATTTATTGTTATTTTGTTGTATGTTCTAAAAATAAAATCATTGTTTAATTTAAATTATTAAATATGACATTTAAATTTGTACACGTATTTAAAATTAAATTATGTTTGTAGAAAAGCCAACATAGACATTTGTAGGTGTAATATACAAACTAAAAACCCTAAAACAAGTAAAACTGAATTAATTTATAATAAGCACAGCTCTAGAGCTAGCATCCACTTAGCTTCTTCAAAATTAACCATTTACAACTACTTGTTGACAGTTAAGGGGGGTAAGAAATGCATAGTAATATATCCTCGCAATCCCTAGACCCAGAGCAGGTGCACCGTTGACGAATCGTTTGTTTTATCTTGGTTTTGCAAGTTTTTGCTAAACTTAGGTACATTTTGCCACTAAAGCAGAAAAGCTAAGCGTCAGTGTCAGCTAGAAAGAAGGAAACAAATTTATTGTAGAAATTAATTCTACTGCTTATACGTGTTTTTATTTTGAAACTTAGTAAGCTTATTTTGTATGGGGTTTTTGAGTAAAGAAATACACAATAAACACTTGAGATATATTTTCATATTCGAAGTGTGGGAATAACACTTTAGAAAAATTTAAAAATAATTAAGTGTTTGTGATTATTTCCAAGGTAATATTTCAAAAATAGTGTAATACAGTACATATATATGCGTAAAGCATAATCACTTATACTAAAAGTCCTTAAAAACCAAATTTCACGATATCGTTGCTCAGTTCACACGTATTTGAACGGAATTAGATTTATTATAATATAATTTAAAACAATAAATTACACTGTTTGCGTATTTTGCTTCAGCCAGAAGTTGAATTAATTAGAACTTTATGTATATTTTAAGAAAAAATCGTTAGATATATCGTTCTATATGGGTATGTCGTGATTTATAGGCAGGACACATGTCCATTCCAGTATCGGGTATTGAATGCCAAAAAAAGTCATTGGACAGCAATCTCTCCTATTTGCCGATGTTTGTTTTGTATCTTTATGAAATATTTTATGTTTCGACTGCATGCAATATTTCATAGCTCATATAAAATCTAGACTAAAATCTAGATCGAAATGCAAAATGTTACGTATAGGTATATTTTAGGGTCCCTATATATTTTAGGGTTCTATTTCACACTCTGAGGAATGATTATTATATATAAATTATTTTCAATTCTTCACTCTGTTACAAGACAAAGCGCGGCGTTGAAAAAGCGTAAAGCTGAAAAAATATGAAATTGGTGTTGTATTTCTTAAATTTGATTTTCATTTTATACATGATATATTTCCAAGCAACATGGCGCCCGTGGCAATAATTATCAGAGGCGTTTCTATAATCTAATAAGTCCAAGCTTACGCAAACTAACGCCGGAAGTGAATTATCACTGATTTATCATAAAATTTGAAGCTACAAAATCTATTTCAAAGCAGGCTCCAATAAAGATATACAGACAGATGAACCATTTTATTATAATTATAAATATCAAGCATTACGAGCCTTTATAATGCAAGCTACCTGTACCGAGCTCGCGTTAATCTTTAAAAGGAACGTGGTTATGTGGAGGCTATATTTAGAAGTGGCTGGTTTCTACTTTCGATCTAATGGTAAAAGGAATTTTAAATTCTATATTATACTAGCGACCCGCTTCCGGCTTCGCCTACGTGAATTATAGCTGTTCCGTATTTTTGAAGGCCCTTTCGTAAAATAATTGAATTCCTTGTAAAAGTCAAAGTAATGCGAGAAAAAACTAAAAAGCCTATGTGCATCCCAAAACCCTCCAGTACCTCTATATAGAATTCCATCACAATCGGTTCAGTGGTTTGGTCGTGATGTCGTTACATACAGAGTTTCTTTCACAATTTCCAATATTAATTAGTATGGATGTTATTACATTTGAATGTCAGAATATTATAACAATCAGTACATAAAATATCAGTAACAAAGTAACTTACACCTATCCATATCCATAGAAATCCAAGATTTCAATCAAGATTTAATTCGTAATAATAAGTTAAATTTTATTTATTTTGCATTATCAAAAATATAGTTGGTTAGTTAGTTTAGTACAAACATAACTCAAGTAAGATATAGTTTCTATAAATTGATTAAAAAATACATAAAGAAAGTTAAATTAAAACAGTAAAAATTATTTGTTTTCGTGATTGATGATTCATTAATTTTCTTGTCATCCTAATTGTTCCGACAAGGATATGCGGTTCGCGATATGAAAATACTCTATTGCCATACGATTCGGACACGTCAGCAAATTATCAAACAAAGATTTACAGATTTGCAATATTTATCTTACTTTTATTGATGTATTTTTTTAACACGCTTTTTCCCGCATAACAGGTTAGTCAGAAAGAACCTAGTTTCAAGAGTCTTTGTTCTTCACTTTCTGCCCGAAATCCAACATTGCATTGTTGAGTGACCGAACTGTACGCCGTGCTTTGTCGTAGGTACCAGACCGATGAAATGACAATATTTGAATTATTCCCCGAGTATGAATCAAACACACAACTAATCGCATTTAATATTAACAGTCAGACGACGTCCCACTTCGCCACAATGGTGTTTATATATAAATATAGGAGAAGCTAATAAAACCGTATTGATAAGGATAAATATAATTATTACAATAATTATATTTATATTTTATACTATATATATATATAACAATTTATTACAACTTCATTACTACGAGTATATTGTACTAGGGTTGGGAATACTATTTAAAATATTGTGAAATCAGGTAGGGTATCGTTATTTCCCTAGCCGATAAGCATCTATAGAATCTAGGCAAGCCATTTCCTGCACAGGCGAGCTCCGAATGGCTAAGAAGGAATGTTAGAGGTTTAACATAGAATTTTAATTTAAAACCATATTTAGTATTCGATTTTTATTTGAAAATATACAATATATAATATTATTAATAATTTCAGTGCCACTCAACACGTGTAGTGTCTTGACATAGTTAAAGACATAGACAAAATTATAATTTACACTAAATCTAATACACTAACTAATAGCTATTTTATATCTTCTATTTAAAATCTTGGTACAACTAAGCTTCAAGTAATAAAAAACTTTAGGTGATATTTAACTATAAGTTTTATTCAATTTGCCTAAAACTCTTAGTGCAGCAATTGTTTGGACGATAATAAAAAATATTTCTTATATAAGATGTTCGTCATTTTCATATTTTTTTCATTCTTTTAAAAGGATATAACTGACAAAAAATAAATAAAATTATTTAATATTTAAATAACTGGAAAATCAAGTAAGCAAATTAATTTGAAGTTTAAATAAATGATTGTGGAACCCAAAGATTATCGAAGATTAATAAAAGTGCAAAAAGGAGTGCCTTTGAAGTTTAAAACCTATATTTGTATATACGTTTTAGTTGAATAAAACGACATTTTTCTATTCACACCATACAATTTTCTGAATGCAATGGTTAGTAAATCGCCCTTTAGATATTGAGTGCATTTTCATAGCCAAAGTGCCCGCTTGGCCACTTGTTAAGAAAATGTATTGGTACGGAAATCATGAGAAAATCGTTATCTTATATAGTTATGGGAAATAGCTCCATTTTCACTGAAAAATTATGTTTGAATTTTGAAAATTGCATATCTACTTCGTGTAAATGCATTTTAAAACTATCAGGAATTTTTACATACTTTCCTATATAATGGTAATACCGATTTTCTAATGGATTAAATCAGTTTTTTTTTGTTTTTCAGCTTCATGGCTTTATCCTTATATAAGGGTAGTCAATGAGAACCTAGTATCAAAATACTCCGTTCTCCACTTGCCACCCTAATCTGAGACATTGCGTGATGAGTGGCGGAACCCAATACCGCGCTTTGGCTTATATGTATATAGTGTAGAAATGAAAGTAATTTTAATCTAGCCATTCCCCCAAATGGGAATCGAACCCAAAACCATCGCGTATACAGTCAGTCACCGCGTATATCTTACTAACATATTGCTAGAGTAATTTAGTTATAAAATTATAATAAGAAATTTTATGTAAGACAAAGTTTTTTTTACATTTTCTTTTATACTTATTTCTAGATCTAAAACTGCATTAAATAATGCGAAACTGTTTTAAAATTTAAAACGAATGCATACTCAATTATACAAAAAAGCAAATAAACGTTGAAGTTTAGAACGCTAAAGAGATCTCAGCCACTTTTACACACTTAAATTCACGTAATTACTTTAAAATTACACCTGAGCCGAAACGAGTTAAACTCATTAGCTGAGAAGCCTAATGAGATTTGATGGAATGAAAAAAAGGCATTTGCACGTGTAGGGCTAAGATTTTGTATTTTTGAGGTTTTCTTATTGTTCACAGTCTAAAATGTTGCATATCGCTATTATATGTTTATTAAAAATATTTAAAAGTGGTTAAGCCAAGTTAAGCATTCAAATCCCACTCGGTGCAGTATTTAAATAAATATATACAAAAAACTGTTGTAATATGAGAATTATATCTTATATAGATTTATATATAAGAAATACTAAGTAGTAGTAGAACAGTTTAAAAATGGTAAAGAAAGAGCATATTTAAAATTTTATCCTCCTTTAGAATAAAGAGAATATAATTTACTTGTCAGCCAGATAATATCAATCAGATTATAGGTCAATGTCAAATAATTGTATTGAAAATAAGAAGTTACACGCTCCATTTCCAAAACTAAAATTCGACGCTAGAAAAAGCGTGAAGCTGTTAAATAAAATATAAAAATGTAATTAATTATGGCTCTTATGCTAAAAGGAAACGCCGTGATTTAGTCTGTTTCAATTGACAAAGGTTTAGATAAAACTAAATAATAATAAATGTATGGACCAATTCAATCTAGATGGTATCGTGTATACATTTCATGGAGATTGCTTCAGTATGTGAAGCGTGAAAATGGTTCAAACGAAGACTTCTTTTTGCTAGTCTATAGCCCGCGATTTCTATTGTGTTTACATATATATTTTGAGTCCATCGTGGAGCAGTGAGATAGCGTTTGGAAACACGATGGTAGTGTATTCGATCCTTACTCGGAGGAGTAATTATATTTAAACCATTTTTGTTTCTCCGCTCTGATAAGGCCAAAACATTGAGTTTTATTTCGCCATTCAACAAGGAATGTCGTGTTTTAGGGTGATAGTAAAGAACAGTGGTCTTGACACGAGTTTCTTTCAGACTAGGTGGTCGCCAAAAGCATGGATTTGACAAAAAAACAATATGTATTTTTCTGTGATAAAATGTAATCGTATAGCTTGTCTAGAGCCCGTAGAGAACGTGCTTTCTAACGAGCGTGGCTTCAAATCCAGATTATTTCTCACTTAATATATATCAAACTGCATATATATTATGTAATACAGCTAACATAGTGACTGTATGCAACTAACGCTATCAATCTTTATAGCTTCTCGCATTCCACAGTAGGCCGAGAGACTCTTATTATCAAACTGTCGTTGCTCCACAAAATGTGAATACACAAAATTACAAATAAATAAAATAGTCGTCGTCTGTAAGTCTGTTACAAGAACATTTGTTTAATAAACTGATGGCTGTTATTAGCAGTGACAAGAAGTGCGCCAGCACACCTGACGCTATGTGTTCGTTGCGAGGGACCTAAGGAACGCTCGTTCAGCTTTATTGTAAACGTAATAGTAAAAATTGTTTTTAAGAATCCTTATCCGTAGGGATTCTTTGGAATGCGAATAGGGTTTCGTTCTCAATTTATATATATATATATATATAAATTTGTTCAGTTTTGTTAATATCGTTTAGGTAAAAAGAAGAGCTTTAAAGTTTCTTTTAAAAAATTATATATATACCAATAAATTTTCTCAACAAGTGGCCAAGTGGGCACTTTAGCTATGAAAATGCACTCTATATCTAAAGGGCGATTTACTAACCACTGTATTCAGAAAATTGTATTGTATTGTAATTGGATTAGTTTTGTTTTGTTATTGTCGTTTATGTACAAAAAAGAGCTTAAAAGCTTATTTTAAAAAATTATTTTTTTTTTTTTTTTTTTTTTTTTTTTTTTTTTTTTTTTTTTTTTTTTTTTTTTTTTTTTTTTTTTTTTTTTTTTTTTTTTTTTTTTTTTTTTTTTTTTTTATATATATATATATATATATATATATATATAATCGAACTCATATCTTTTGGATGAACTACGAAGACCTAATAACTCATCACTATTTTTAGAGACACATATAGGTTTGTGGTTAATATTTACATATTGCATTACCAATTCAATATTATGCGCAAAATTTTAGCTCTTAGTTAATATTATTGCGAAGTGCATTTGTAAAATTTTTCAAGTACCATTATAATCCTTTTAGAGCAGGACTTTAAACGGTTTTTTAAAACAGGATTTTAAGCACAATGAAATATAAAAATAAACCAGTCATCGTTACAGTCAGTCATAAAATATTCAACAGAGCTTCCCTAATGAATTTATAACTACTTTTTTTTCTGCTCTGGTCGAAATTCTTGATATTTTTAATGTAAACAAGACTTGCCTATAGTTTGGTATATTAATGGCATAATCTATACTATTATATTAGATATCTGTGACTCAATAATGGAAATCTATTGAAATACATTGTATTGAAATTTACTATATAAATAATCTTAATTATTATATAAAGTAATCTTAGTTATTAAGAAAATTATTTACTTAACAATAGACTTCAACTACCTAGTAGTGTAGAGATTTCGTACATTTGTGTACAAATAATATCAAGAAATAAATATCTTAAATAAGTTTAATTTATCTATGCTCTAATAAGACAAATCACGGTGTTGAGATACGCCAATCAATACACAATACCTCAAAGTTAGGCAAAAAGAGGAAACCCACCACCACCACCACTGTACCACTTTACACTAGATCCTCTCAGCCTCATACTATATATATATATATATGACTTTGTTTACGACGCTAAATAAAACGAATATGTTTTATAAATAAAAAAAAAATAAGATTTTCATACGATAAGCAATATAAATATGCACGAAAAAACAAGTTGTGTCAATATTATAATGTAAAAAACAATTGATGTGTCAAGCGACGACCAATAAGTGCAGTGAGTCGTGATAACGTACACAGACCTTTGTATCCAAATATTAGTTTTAAATAAATTATTTTATTTTATTTACTCGTTGATAAATATATATGCGGAAGATATTTACAATGCTGCATTATACTGATGATTTTGCTTGTGTGTGTAAACATGGATTGAAGTGATTGAAATTAAATTTATACCTTGTAATTTTACTTTTATTCTATATATCGTTCTAAGATACAATTTAATTATAAATCTATATAACTAATTTAAGAAAATTCATACAACAGTAAAATACATATATCCAACGAGTGGAGAAAACCTCCATTTTGATTAAACTAAGTTTATTATTATTTCTTATATACTGAATAGCCAGAAGTAACACACAAGTTTCTCTATTTAACTCATAAAATGTGAGAAAAAGCTACTAATTTCATACCAAATAAAAGTTCAGGAAAAAAATATAAGTTGCCATATATATATTATATAAGTAATATTTAAAAAAATGGCTTCACAAAATATAAAAAGTATCCAGGTCTACAAATAACAATGATGGCTTTGCACCTGGTGCTCTGTTTACGACCCACACACCCCACTGTACTTGAAGTTTATTGTTAACGGTACTACAAAAATCATCTTCCATTATGCCATTTAGTTTTACATCTTTATATAGCTTGACTAAATTACGTAATAATATTACAAGGTAATATTTAGTAATATGTTAAGTGTGTCATTTTTATAAGTTCTAAGTTTAACAGATATAAATTATGTTTTATTATTTAAATTAAATAAAAAAATTATTTAAATATTGCCACGAATCGAGATCAAACTCCCAACCATCGCGGCACATGCAAATGCTGACTCATTGTGCCATAATTAGTAATTTAAATATTTCCAATATTTAAAACGTTTGCCTTATTCAATAATTTGAAAATCAACCCTTAATAGGTATCGAATCTAGCGCCTTTAATAAAGTATCTATAATATATAAGAGTATCGAAGTACTAGAAAAGTCATTCTTATTGTACATTTTTTTTTCAGGTTCACGTTTTATCCCGCATAGCAGTCAAAGAGACCCTAGAGTCAAGACTCCACAAGTTCTCCACCTTCCGCCCGACATAGAGACACTGAGTGTTGAGTGGCGGAGCTAAACGTCGCGCTTTCAATGTCTTAGGTACCAGAACAGAGAAATGAAAATAATTTAAATAGAATCGTTCCTCCAGTGGGTATAGAACCCACATCCTATCGCGTTTCCATCCAGTTTGGAGGAAATTAATCCAAATACTGAATTTGGATTAATTTTCCAATTCAATATTTTCCACTCCCAGCCATGGCATAAAGTTCCACGGCGAGATATTACGCAGATAAAAACTAGAATTTATGCCTCTGCATCACACTTAACCGTTGTTACACAAAAATTTAGAGAAGCTAGACGAAAAGGTATTGCGAGAGACGACGCTTCTCTAAATTTTGTGTGTTATATATATATATATATATATATATATATATATATATATATATAATGCTATATACTCGTGTATTAACTACCTCGATATATTAGCACTATATAATATATGCTTTAAGAGTAATGCAATACTTTTTAAAATTTGTTTTATATTATATTTTTATTTAAAAATTTTTAATAAATTTAGAAATTTTAATACAAATATAAAATATGGATTAAAATTATATTAATAGTGAATATATTATGAATCTCAAACAGTTTAAGCAATTATCTTATAGCTTTATGCTCATTCAATTCAAGAGTGCTTGCATAAGTCTATTTGAACAAGCGATATTTTGAATTTGAATAAAACTTATAATGTCTTTTTAGAGTAATTAGAGTTTTAAAATAATACATTTCTCATAGTTATTTAAGGCACATGTGTTTCTTTTTAACATTTGTATAAAATTCTTTACTTTATTCTATTTTTAATCATAGTTTTTTTATAAACGTAAGTTATTTTATAAGTTTTTTACATTTTCATGAAACCTTCTACTTCAAATTTGAACGCATACTGTAGTTTGAACTATTTTTTAAAACCAATAATTACTTAATCTTATTAATAAAACGCAGCTTTATGCCTGTAATCTTTATAGCAGCTAGACTGTTTTCCAACTGAGTAGTTAGAAATTTTATATGCAATATTTCTTTTATTTCACGTAACATTTAGTTTGTCTAGTTTCGATGCCAACTGTAAGCTTGATTAGTTGTGGGTTCGATTCCCACTCGGGTATAAAATTATTTTGACTTCTCCAATCTGGTGCTTAAGAGAAGCGCGGCGTTGAATTCTGCAGTGCAACACATGCAATGTCTCTATTTCGAATTCCGGCGGAAAGTGGAGAACGGAGTGTCTTGACACTAGGGTCTCTCTGACTACCTTGCTATGCGGTAAAACGCGTGAAGCAACATTTAGTTTAGCATAAACCAAGAAACTCAATATATATTATACGAAAAAGAATTATTGCATCAACACATTTCTATGCCAACATGAGGATAGCTCATTTAAATATGTATAAAGCTATAAACAACCGGTATTATTTTCAGGGTTCGTAACTTCGAGGATATTACACATTCGCTGATCTAGGATATTGTATTCGTATTTTTTGGTTTTATTTTGTTTTTTCAGTTCAACTGAAGTATCTAATTCGATACGCTCGTTTTTGAAGGGTTTAAGACTTGTATGTATAAAAAATATTAAGTGATCGATGTTTATACGAAAAATATATATATATATTTCTATATACTATCTGGAGGCCATTATAGTGCAGTGGGACAAAGTCTGAAAGTAAGGGAAATAGGTAATGGATTCCATCATTTATTCATCATCATCATTTATATTCAGGATCATTTATTACATTTAAATTGTGTTCGTTTCTCCGCTCTGGTAAGAAAAAGCGCGTCGGTGAGTTCGCCAATCAACACGCAAGGAAAAGTGGAGAACGGAGTGTCACTATGATCTCTCTGATAAAGCTGAAATAAAAATATCTAATGTATATAGTTCAAATCCCACATTGACAGTCACTGTCCTTGTAAGGGCTTCTTCTTAAGATGGATAATGTTGTGGAATTATTTAACACTAAACGAATTCCATTTTCTAAATTCAAATTAATACACCTTGTTAAAATTAAAAATACAAAACGAGACACCAAATTAAAAACAATTAGGTATACACGTGTGTTGGTACATTCTGCTGTATCTATAAAAGCCGTAAGTTTCACTATTTGCTTTCATTAAATATGCTTCAACGACTTTATGATGAGGCATGTCGTGTCATTTCATTACGGGCAAAGTCAATATCTGTCTGTTTGTCCAACTTTGAAAAAAAACAAGTTTTTGTTTGCCACGTCGTCGGTGGTAAACAAGCGAAATTGGTTTCAGTTAACAAGAAGGTCGATTGTGTTACTTATAATAACATTTGAAAGGTAAACGTATAAAATAGAATTGTAATGTATAAACTACACTATAAAATATATTTTGACATTTTTAAAGCGTCCTTCACACACTTAGTTACTATATGAAAAAGTTTTTGGTAAATGTACAAAAATTTTAGCGGGATTTGAACCCGTATCTATTTGGAACGTAAACGACTTAAGAATCGCATGTTCGAATTCCTGTACGTTAAAACTTTTATACGTTTTCTAAAAGACATATTTTAATAGAAAACATTGTAGCGGGATAATTAAAATGCATTGAACGTCGTGGTCGTTCCTTCAAATCTTATTAGTGCAGTTCCTACACATGTTCAAAATTCATAGCTTGTTTCTTATCACTCACTTATCACTCAATTAGACACTTTGCTTGTTGAACGGAATCTTAGTTCGCTATTTGTCTGAAATGAGTCTTAAAAACTGGGTTTTTCGAATTTTAAATATATGTACATTTCTTTTTACATATTTTACAATCCTTAACGGCTTACAATATTGCCATAAAAATGGTAATCAAGTTATAGCATAAATTTATATAAAATCCTAAATCTTACTCAGATAATATCACCCTTGTAAGATAGCAATCGTATCTTCAATTTGTCGGAACGGTACACGCGCAATAACCGTTCGTATGCAAATGCAATACAAGTTTTAATCGTTTCCAAACAGAAACCTCGAGGCATCTTTTTCGATGGTTCAACAAATTTCTATCATTGCGTTAGCATTTTTTTTGGAAATATTGTAATTATGTAGAATATTTGTATAATAAAAAAGAAGCGAAAAGAAAGCCGCGCTTAGTTTTATCAGAGCTGTGAAATGGAAATAATTTAAATATATAAATATATTTAAAAATAAAATAAGGCAGGGGCTACACACGTGCACAGCGTTACCTAAAAGATTCTGAAAGGCTACAAGCATGTATTTTTCAATCCTTAATCTTGGGAATATCTAAATAGATCTTATTCTTGGGAATATCTAGATTCTAACCTATAACCAAGCTGTCAGAGTCAGACTTGTGTCAACTAAGCTATGGGATATGTCAAATATAACTCATCAAAAAAGTGAAAAAGATATGACTAATTCTTTAAATCCAAATTACACCATTCAGTTGAGTTGCGAATAGAAATTGCAAAAAACAAAAACAAGAAAAGGACGATTTGTTGCCAGCTATCTAAGAAATATGGGAAAATAAGTTCACTTCTTTTATTTATGCCAGAACATTTGTATTGTAAATAGGCTTTTAAAATGCAAACTCAATTCAAGCGGCATTCGGAAGGTTCCTTACTATATTTTAAGTAATATAATATTATCTCCTCGAACACTTTTCATACCTTTTCATAATATAAAAAAATACTTTATGGCGGTGCAATTTAAGAAAATTTGCATCAAGCAATTTAGTCGTATCTATATCTCTTTTTCATACGGACGCTTAAATGCAAACGAATTAAACAACTAAAAAGATTGAGATCTTTATGTTTATTGTTATTATTTCTTGTTTTTTTGTGGAAGAAAAATTGCAAAATATTTTAAAATGGTACATAAATATTTTTTAAATGTTTTTTATAAGAAAATAAGGGAGATTATCGTAGTGTAGTTAAAAAATGTATGCCTGATAAATTATTGATTCAAGTATATGGTATGTATTCGTTATGTATACACACTACACAGATTATATATAGTTACGCCGACTGTGAATTAACTTTATTCCAACTATTTACTGTTTATTGGAATTATTAAAATTATAATATTTATTGTAATATTCACATATTATTATTAATTTAATTTATTGAAATTAAATTTAAATAATTGGAAATTATTATTTGCACACTTACCACGTAAACGTATCAAACCACAAAATATTCAGGCTAAAACACTTTCACAATTAAATTATAACGTTAAAAACGACTCTCATTTAAAACTTAACATTTTTTAAACTTAAACCCATTAGAAACCAGGTCAACACCTACAACTCAATTAACTCACAATAAATTTAAACACTTCCTACCTGAGCCAAATTAAAAAAAAAAAGTTATGCCTAATTTAAAAAGCTACATTGTCTATGGCAAAGAGCAAAAACACTCATCCCATTCACGTAACGCTGGCATAACGTAATGACAGCCCTAACACGACAATTCCATTCACACAGGGCTGTCACTCATTAGCATATGTACATAAAGAGTCGCTCATTGGCCGCCATGTTTGGTTTGCAGACATTTTGTGACGCCATTTTTATTAATTAAAAACTCTGCGCTTTTTTCCCAACATAATTGTTTTGAAAATGTTTGCGAGGATTTTACGCGGCAATTTCTGGTGTCATTTTAATCGTTTGTTTGTTTGTTGAGGTTGAGTGAAATTAGGTTATCAATTTTTTTATTCACAATTACCTACTTAAAATTTTGCATGTTCAACATTCCGTAACGACTTAAAAGTGCTCATGATCTACAAAATACATATATCAAAGTGTTAGCTACGGTTTTTTTCAATGCATTGTTCGATATATATATTAATAAAACTCCGTTTAGTAATTTTATCGTGTATAATTTGATTGTCTACGTTTAAACTAAGGGTTTGTAACACTTTTTTTCTAAGCCAAAGTCAAAGGTGTATTATACATTTACATGTAAATTACAATTCCTTTCCTTTTCCACGGACCTTATGGTTGTGATGAACATATTATTATCTAAGTCAAAACCTAAGATAAAAAGCTACCTATAAATAAATTAACTTTATTACAATTCAAAAATAAAAGCGCAATGAAATGTAAATTTGACTAAATATAGTATTCCGATTTCGTCCTGTATCCGCAAGACCTAGTCGAGAAAGCTTCTCGAGTAAATAAAAATACGAATATATTGAACACCCGAGGGATGGCCAATATCTTCTGGATTCGCATCTGTGTACGTATGTAAATGCACCGTTTAGTTTGTCGATGTCGATAACTTGGACATCACTAGTTACAATTTTAAATAAAATACCTGAACGTGTTTGAAATTAAGGTAATATGAGTTTTATGGTTCATTTCCGTCTAATATAAGGTTCGTAGATTACAAAATTATAATGCTTAAACTGTTAAATTATTTGATTTTTACTATAAGTTGTTCATCATTTTAGAAAAGTAGTAATTTCTGAAATAACAAAGGAATTTTTAAATAACAAAAGAAAATATAAAAACAATATTACAATAACTAAATTAAAGACCTCCGAATTAAATCCAAACAAATAAACAATTATAAAAATCAACATTATAACATCAATTTCTTACGCCATCTAACAATTTCCTATCGATAAAAATGCTAATGCACATCTCTCGTTCAGGGAATGATTGGGTTGCCTCGAAACTCGTCTTGGGACTGTAAGTAGATTTTACACAGTTTACCTAAATTCATGACCTCTATGACGTGTATATAAGGTTCAAAATGGACGAGAACGGCTCTTTGTGGCCACACCTAAAGCACAATGCTTTTCCTCTTGACTTTATCTCAAATTTCGGATTTGAAACGCTAAATTTTTAGAATTCACATTTACACTTACTCTAAATGGAGTTTGTTTAAATTTATTATGCAAAAAGTACTGTAATTTTTCATTCATTTTAAGGGAAATATATTTAGAATACGTTAACTATATATTAACTGGCATGTGGCTTTTATTTACAGATCAGAGGTTATTGGTTCGATTTCAATTGAAACAAATATTTGTATACAGCATTATTATTTGTTGTTTTTCTATATAACATCTATTTATGAATATATATATATATATATATTCATAAATATTTTTATTTTATCAGCTATATCATACTAGCTTCCGGGTCATCATGGGAGCTGTAGTTCGAAGAAACGTGCTAAACCATATTACTTTTAAAAATTGATCTTAATAATAAAAAAAACATATTTTTAAAACAACATATAAAAATTGAACTAAGCAGGATTCGAACCCGCGCCTCTTGGAAACCGTCCAAGCGCTTTGACCGATAAGCCATGCGATCCACATCGAAATCTGCGTCGAAATCCTTATACATACGCTTATTACAACTTATTTTTGTTGCTAGCGTCAAAGCGCTTGGTTTCCAAGAGGCGGGGGTTCGAATCGAAAAAATAATGTTTTTAAATTTCCTAAGTGTTTGATTAACACTTTAAAATGTTATAAATATGATCTTAATAAATTACATACTTCGAAAATCTGTAATTTAAAGGCTATACTATATTTTTTAACAATAAAAGGAACACCCATCGAAACACAAACATTTTTAATGTCACATATCGTGATAGGTAGCTGTAAACAAGCGGGGTGGTCCCGCGATCCGCTACTAAGCCAGGATTACGCGATAAGGCGGATACAAACTTATGATAATTTGCCCCTTTTTACCCGCAACCTACAAATATACATACAACTTTAATTATGTATATGGAAATTTACAGTGATATAATATTTAAGAACAACCTTTTATTGTGACTGTTCCCTAAAATCTATACTAACAAATAAAATTGGGCGACACCGTATTTAAAATCAAATTAATTTGCTATATTTGATGTATTTTTTAGTGATTTTTTATCATTTCTAATATAATAGCAGCCTAAGTTATTCTTTATTAGATAAACTATCTGCCAGTGAAAGTCCCGTTAAAATCAATCCAGCCGTAACAAACAGACTTTCTTTTAAAAAATGTTATTTTGGTATAATTACCGTATATACCAACATTTTAACACTTCAATATTCTTGATTTATATAGATGGATATTTATAATACAATATGGTTTTAAATGCAGTTAATAGAAGTTTTGTTTTCGTGAAACGATTTCAATAGCACTTAAGCCACTGATATATAGCGTAAGTTCTGGGATAAGCACATTCCTTTATTGTTGTTATGTCCCGTTTTTGTAGGAAGTTCTAAAATTATGTGGCGAGAATCAGGATTTTAGATATTGAGCTAGATAAATCAATGATATTACATAGTTATTTTTCTATAATGTTTATAAATACATTCTATGAAATGTATGATGAAAGTATATAAAAATAAAAAGGTAATGTGTAGGTGTGTGTAGGTGACAGTTCTAGGTTCAAACAAAACATTTGAAAATAAGAATTATTCTAACTTGTTTGGACAAGGTATCCTAAGGTAGAAATCGAGAAAAAAATTGTATATAAGTACATTTATTTTATCAACATCTCAAAACTACTTTAACTGTCAGAATTTACCCGGTTTTGAAACATTACCTTCTTCAGTGCACTTGTTAATTATAGTATGTGTCAATGCATAAATAATCAATAACGAATAACGGTGCAGTTAGTTAGTGTCTGACTGTAAACGCTATTGGATGTGGGTTCGATCCCTAATCGGGAGACAACAAACTTAAACGTTGAGTTCCGCCACTTACTATGTCACACGTCTCGGATATCGGGTGAAAAGAGGAGAACGGAATGTCTTGACACTAGGTTATCTCTGCTATACGAAGAAAAAGCGTAAAGTTGGAAAAGAAAATGACACAAACCATATTGAAGACCTATTCATAATATCAGCGTTCTCGTAAAATATATCATAATTTACATTCAATATTATATCAATATATCAAGAAGTCTGGTCCCATTACGAAATTCCAATAGAAGCACAACAAAGCAAGTTCCAATATTTATTGTTATCTATCTGGACTTCTGATCAAAATAGCTTGTCATAGATTTCGGTCAATCGTATGTATATCCCTCGAAGGCGAGGATTACTTTAATACTTTAGGGATTATTCGAAACACAAAGACGGTTGAACGGGTATGACTGATAGATACCGTTAGTGGCATTCACTATATACCTTACTTTGTATATAGAGTTGTGTAATGCGACGGTGACGGTAGACGTGTTCTGCTGGCCTATTAGAATAGTAGGTAATGACTGGTTACTCAAGCAGAGACTGTGGGTTTATTTCCATTTAGGTAAAACGCTTTGGCAATGAGGATACGCTTGTTAGTTCGTTAACTTATTTATATCAAGGTTACTGCCAAACCTACTACAAATCCAGCCTTAACTGTTTATTATATCGGTATCGACTAACAATTGTTCAGAGTATTATCGGCTAGTCAGTAAAATATATTTTTGAGGTAATTTGCAACTTGCACTGGCCTTAATACGATGTAATGAACATATATTGCAACAAGTTCTACACTATTATCAGTAGAGTATCAATTTAAATGCCCTTCATTTATCTATTACCTCAAAAACCCTACACACTTACCAATTATTCTGGCTTTCTCATTGTGAATTACTTATAAAGCCCAATACATAGTTCTATTTAAATAACAAAAGGTATATTTCCAAACAAAATGTATTTTAGAATTTTCGCTTCAGCTAATTTCCTTTGATTCTAACGTTCACCCTTGACCTATCATTTGTTATTATTAACCATAACTGCCACTCGAAATTAAAATGTTGCAACCGACTACTAATGCTATGTAAATTGCTATGTTATAACAATTGCAATACGGTGCAATTTCCTTCGAACAGTTTGAGTTATCAGGCGTTTTTGGGGGTTGTTGTGTGTTGCTGGTCTAATTTAATGGTAACAAAATGTTAGGATTGCGTGTTACAAGCTACTTTTGTTTTGCATATATTACCCATTGGTATGCATAATACCAGGTCTAAGTTTTATATGAAATATTTCTGATATTGCAAATCAAGTTTGATAACTTACAATCAGGTGAAGCCTAGTCTTTACTCTAATAACAAACACAAAATATATATTAGTGTTTGTGTTTGCTCTTAGTCTAGAGTAAAAGTATGTACTTTAGAAAGGTATAGTATGTAATGTATGAGAGATACGAGTATTTATGTTTTAACATTTAAAAATCATCTATATAAAAAAATTTAAATGAAACTATTTGAACCGGATTAATCGCGTATAATTTTGGTACTCGAAAATACATTTTTTAGAACCCGACGTTTCTAACACTTTACAGACTACTGTCGGACACTTTACAGACTACTGCGGACTACCGCAGTCACAGGTAGACTCTACCGATCAGTGACCAGTCTACCTGTACGCGATTAATCCGGTTAAAATAGTTTCGTTTGAAAATGTGTAATAATCGCGAAATTCAAAGAACTTATTATCTATATAAAAGCTTATTATAAGCAAAATTATGATTTTGATATTTGATAACGAAAAAAATAGTTTTAGTCTCGCGTCTAGCTAAGTTAATATGAAAAATCAAGAAATAGTATTAGTGTTCAGTCAAATTAAGACGAAAAGTTAAATAATGGATACGCTCCAAAAATAGAAGTTCATATGACACTATATTAAAAGTGTGCCGGTATTTTGATTTGCAAGTTTATTTCGAACACATTTTAATTAGTATGAAATATACATCACACCACTGTTAGATCAGGATTAGACTATTCCGCACGAGGCTGACTGAATGAGAACGGTATCGCTTTAAAATCCATTTTGCTGGAGTATTTTCATGTATAATATAACTATAGCTAGTACCTGGCTTAGAAAAAAAGACCAGACCAGACAGAGACCAGACTTTCTCTACTCCCTTACAAAATGGTGGAAATTAAACATAATAAAAAATAAACAAGTTTTTATTATATCTTTCTGTTTCACCACATGTAACTTTATTTTAACTTAACATGTAACGTTATTCAGAATAAATTACATTTTAAAATGTAATATTTATCAACGTTGTATTGATAATATTATCAAATTACCAGCGAGTCTTGACAAATTGATAGAGAGAGGTCTTCTTATAAAGGCAATTTGATACAAGAAATAACTTTAATTATAAATTTTGTGGATAGAATTACTTGTGAAGACAACAAATGAAATACATTTGATTGATAAAGTTTATACGGATATCGTGTTTTAGATTGAAAGGCTTTGAATATAATGACAGCGATATCAATCTAGTCTGTCAAGAAAGAAATCGAATGCGTTTTTGTTGCTTAATAAATTTGTGTTTGGAATATGCATGCCCCTATTTATTAAAAGTGTTTGTTAAAAACAATAATTAATGCTATTTGTTTTGTTAATAAAGTTATTGAGGGCGAATGTGATACACACAATGCTTCTGGCTTTAAATATTTATATCTATATATTCACCATCGTGGAGCAGTGGGCCAATGCCTAACGACAAACGAGATTGGTTGTGGGTTTGAACTGCACTCAGAAGAATGCTATTTAAATTGTTTCCAATTTTTCGTGTTTGTGCAAGACTAAAGGCGGCGTTGAGTTCCGCCAATCAACCCGCAATGTGTCAAGTTCGGACAAAAAATGTAAAACAGAGTTTCTTGAAACTAGGTTATTTTTGACTACTCTGCTATCGGGGAAAAATCAGGAAGCTGATAATTTATGCATTAAAACGTGAAAAAATCTTTTCAACACCTTTTATATCTCAACCTTGTATAGAAATTATGCGGAATTCGTATGAAATTTGGCATAGTTAATGTTTATATAGAGAAAACATTTATAGCAAATATTTTTTGCTCTAGAGACACATTTAAGTAACAAAATAAATATATTTTAACATATTTAAAATGAAAGATATGTTGCTAAGGGTTTACTAAATAGATAAGTGGATATTAAATAAAACTACACGTTTTTCTAGTCTTCTACCTAATACTCGACTCAAACATTGAAAGAATTATCAAAACGATATTGGACTATATATAACTTTATATATAGATAATAAAACTTTATTGGACCAAAACTTCTTGAAAAGAAGTAAACATTCTGTGTCTGTGTAATAACTTTTTAAGTGATTTTTAAGATTAATATAACTTAGATAAATTGTATAATGTGTACATATAATTTAATGACACTAATAGCTATGCGGAGAACGGAGTGCCTGGTCACTATATTTTCTCTGCTAATTATGCTATACGATAAAAGCGTGAAGCTATTTCTTTTTTTCAATATCATCAGTACCTAACAGTTACTAAATGTAGCATTTAGAATGGTTGTGAGAGGAAACTCTAGAAGGGAATGTTTATAATTAAATTATAGGGGGTTTCCGGTTTATTTAATAAAAGTGTATACCAATTTGTAATGCTTATATAAATATAAGTCAAAATGATGATGTGTTAATCCATCAAGATGCGGGAGATGGTGAAAATTAGTTTAAAAGCTAACCCCACACAATGTCTAAGTCAAATTGGTCGTTATATATAAAGTAGTATCGTATCGACCCACTGCGTAAGCTGCACCACTAAACTATTTCGTTTTGCCCGCAATTTATAATATAAATTGTTGTAACTTTTTTATTTATGAAGGAAACTTTAACAAAATACCATAAAGAAAACTGCATTATAATCGATTAAGCCGTTTCTTAGATTAGCGTGCCGTTTCTAAGACAAATGCACAGACAAACAGAAAAGAAAACTAAAAATGGTTGTTTTGAGTTCTATTATATCTTCCATGTAAAGACAGCGATCAATTACATTTTTATTACATGTATATATAAAAATAATAATATTAATATATATATTTTTTAGATTCACCCTCGTAGCTGGGTAGTAGAGTAGTCCATTCCATGCAAGAAAAGAAAAATTTTAAAAGTTACCATATCAATAATGTCCTATGTATTCAAAAGTATGCATAATTAAAATTTCAGTACAAATTAAACTTTATAAAAATATATGAAGTTATAACCTTTGCCCTTCAAAATGATATAGTGTAATAGATAAAGTAAGAAGACAGATGAAACAATTTAATCATTTTTTAATTAAATTATTTTGTGTAGCCAAAGTTGGGGCGAAGGCCTCAACGTCACCTCTGACATTTTAGAACTAATTTACTTTATTATAATATCCTCATAAACCTTTATTAGTAATATCTAATATATTAATTAACGAAGTTAAATGAGAAAGATACATTGTTTCTGTATCGCAGGTATTGTTTGATTGAGCTCAATTCTATACTTATAATTAGAGTATAACAAGATATAACTAACACAATATGCATCTAAGCTCAATAATAACTGCTACAGTTGGATAATAATCACTGTAGTTTATATATATATATATATATATATATATATATATATATATATATATATATATATTGCATCTACAAAGAGATTCTCTGCCTTAAACGTTATAAGCTATAAATGCATTTATTAATATTATAACACATTTTATTAGGTAATTTAAAATAAATAAATTGTAAATCTATTTCATTAACATTTTATTATGGTAAAGCATTTATAAGTAAAAATTTATTATTTACCCCACTTCTGCATACAAATAAAGCAAAGTTTAATTTATGATTGTAACGTTATTCCGGCCACATGTACAATATGGGCATTGCCGTAAACAATATATAATGTGAGTTAAAATACAAGACGAAAGTATGTAAGTTGTATTACGCTTTTACTGGATTAAGTGTTACGATTTATGGATTTGTTTAAAATATATAATTCTTATTGTAAATTACTTTTTAACGATATATAAATATTCATGCACGCTTCATGCATGAATATTTCGCTTTTTCCCGCATAGCAGGGTAGTCAAAGAGAGCCAACACACTCTATTCTCTATTTTAGGCCCGAATACAAGACATTGCGTGTAGAGGAACTCCACGCTGCGTTCTCTTCTCGTCACCAGAGCAGAGAAATGAAAATAATTTAAATATAATCATTCCCCCGAGTGGGAATTAGACCCGCAACCATAGAGTATACAGTCAGACGCTGTCACACTGCGCCACGAAGGAAGGATATATCATCATATAGAGATATTAATTTCATATATCTATTTTACGATAATTTTACAAAACGTGACGTGGACTTTTAAATTGACACTAGATTCTCTCCGATTAACGTGAAAAGTTAGTACAAATCGTGTAACAGTAAAAAAGGAATTACCAAAACAAAATGGTAAAATGGTAGTATTTGAACCCGCATCTCTTGTATTTCTTGGACATAATAACCAAGAAGCAAGATATTTATCTGAAATGACAAGACTTAATGCCGTACATACCTATACATGTATACTTATATTAAATATACTGTAACTTATTGTATACGAACAAAGGTTTGCACTCAAGCACCAGGCGCCGTATGTTACAAGTAACTCGCTATTTTGACCTCACCGAGAACTTACCGTTAGAATACATTTGAATCGATCCTTAATAAGCTATTTCTCACTTATTCAAAGTTGATATGATAGTCACGTTTTGATACCTGTAAAGAAAAATATTCGTAATATTATTATGGAAATTGAACCATGGAAATTATATTTGATGTTTTGAATTACAAATCGTAGAATTGTTTCGTTAGATATCAATAACTTGATTTTATCTAAAGTTTTTAAAATGAACAGTAATAGTTCATATCTTGTATTGTTTTTAAACTATTACTCATCTATTTATCTGTAAAAAATGAAAGCAGCAGGTTTTGATCCCGAACTTCTTGGAAACCGTTCAAGCGCTTTAAACAATTAAGCTATACCTTTTATCACGTCAAGATTTTTATTCTCTTGTTTTATATTATTGTTACTACGCGCCCAAGAGGCGCAGCTTCGAAAGCTGCACTTCAAGTTTTTATGCGTTTCCTAAAATTACATTGTCTGCTTCAATAAGCAATTGCTACTGTATATTAGACCGCCGTGGCGCAATGAAAACATGAATGACACGTTGGTTTTGGGTACAAATCTCACTATATTTATGATATAAATATTTATTTCTTAGATCAGGTTAAAAAACGAGTAAAGGTGTCGGTTTTAACTGTCTAAATCTAAAATATAGGAATTGATTTACATATAATTAGAAATTGATGAACGTTTTCTAAATATATGTTTTTCAATTTCTTAAGCGTGTGAATAACACTTTAGGAAAAAATTTAGGAATTAATTTAGTACTTTGTAAACAGAAACTAATTAATCTATAAACTGTCATAGTATATACTCGGGGGAACAATATTAAAAATATAAATGATTTTATAGATATTTTCCTGTATTCGCTTTGGTAAACAAAACAAAGCGCGGTGTTAAGGTCCACCACTAAACACGCAATGTTTAGACATCGGGTGGAAAGTGGAGTTTCTTCGATTACTCTTTGTGACTACTGTTTCGGAAACAGCTTGATAAAAAAAAACAGTGGTTTGTCAGTACACCATCATTGCATATTATCAGGTGCAAGACATACATTTTTTTAAGGTACCCAACGCGGCACTTTTCCCAGCCAGATCGAGGGAGCGTCAGTATTTTAACTGCAAATATTTACTCGAAAGGAATTTGAAGCCATTATCATCGAATGCAGAGATACAGACGTTTTAGGTCGTTTACAAGCTTTTATAGTAGTACAATTATTTAATTTTATTAATACCTCCGTGGCGCAGTTTAACTGAACACGATGGTACAGGGTTAGAATTTTGTTTGACGTCACCGTATAGTATATAATACTAGTAATTAATACTAGTTTCTGAACCAGAACTATGAATTTGTATATTACTTTGTACTGTAAACAATAAAGAAATATGTGATAAATAAACATCTTATTTCATTATTCAACGGCCACTCTCTAAAATTATTATAATTTAAAATTATTTATTACTAGGTATTATCTATTTTCTTAACAAATTGTAGAAAATAAATAAAATTAGAAAATTATATAACAGCTTTTGCATTATAATAATAAACGAAAGAAAAACTTTTTAAGACAATGATATGAACAAAGTAGTATGGAATATAGCTTAACAAAAGTTTATATAGATAATATTTACAGAAAACCAATATTTTTACAATAACACATTAGAAACACAAGTTTGACAAACACTTTTGTATAAAGTGACATACACGTTACTAAGGCAACACGCGTTTACGCGTCAACGTCAATACATCACATGATTAACTACGCATATAGATACATAATCGCCACTCCGTTCTCCACTTTCCGCCTGAAATCGAGACATTGCATTTGGAGTGGCGGAACAAAACGCCGCGGTTTCTCATAGATACCAAAGCGGAAAAATTAAAATATAATAATTACCCAGAGTGGTTATCTAATACACAACTAATTCCCACCATATGTCACACGATTGACTACTCATGTCGTTTTTAAATTGCAAAACGTATCCTATAATACTTGCGGTACCATAACTATATGTAATTACACACCATATAGGTTTTTAATTAAAAACCCAAACTTCCATATTAAACAGCCAAATTAAAAAAATGTAAGTAATTAGAACCAATATTGACAAGGGTATTCATGTTTATTCTCCTCGTTTAAATAACTTTAAGACTGAATAATTGTGTAGCCCTGTGGCATCGTATTATAACATACGGCTCTCTTTGATGCGTCAGACTTTAAAGTAATAAATAAATATTATTCTATTATATATACATATATAAATGTTTGGTTTGGTAGTTTTGTTTGAATAAAATCTTACATTAAGGGGACTGTGGCTGTAAATTGCATTTGCATTATTTGTGATGGTTGCGGTTAAATTTAGTTTACAAATGTACTTACATTTTATTTTTAAAAATCATTCACTTTGTCTTGGATCTGTTAGACTAAGCTCTTTTCTCCAAAGCTTGTCTGTCAGAGATTACTATTACCAATATTACCGCCTTTTGCATGCTCGGGACTAACTTGTAAATCTTGTGTACTGGTTCTTTGTATTGTCTTTGTGTGCGATAAAGTATTTCTATCTCTAAAGCTTTTTCCCGCATAGCATTTCTGGGTAGTCAAAGAGACTCAAGACATTCCGTTCACCGCTTCCGCCCGAAATTCAGACATTGCGTGTTGAGTAGCGGAACTCAACGCCGCGCTTTGTCTTATGTACCAGAGTGGAGAAATGAAAATATTTTAAATATAATCATTCGCCTGAGTGGGAATTGAACAAGTACTCGTGTTTACAGTCAAACGCTGTCGCACTGAGCCACGATATAAATTTTAAGAAAGAAATTATTTTTGAATTACTTAAGTTGTACAGTTTGAAGTACACATTTAAACATCGATTTTTTTGAAAAAGACATATAAGTGTGGGAATAACACTTTAAAAAAATGTTAACAAAATCGATTTTTTTATCAATTTTCTATAAAAATATACCGTCAAATACCTTTTTAGTTAAAAGTTCAGCGACATAAATAATACACTTCCTTGTAGAGCATGTCTGTGTCTCCAGAGTCTAGGTTTTAGTTATTGTTTTAACAGTCCGCTATAATAAATCTACTTAGCATCCAGCTTTTTTCTATATTCATTTTATATTAATACAAAGTTTATTAAATTCATTTATTCCTATAACAAAAGATTATTGCTGGTCGATAGAAAAGTATGTAATTCTGTTTGGTATCTCTAATCAGTAAGATATCATCACAGTCAACATAAAGACAATGTACTAATTAAATAAATGTGAAAACTGATGCATTATTACATAAAATATAATACCACTTATATAATAAATTATCTCGAGGGAAATTTGATTATAGCTAATTCACAATTGAATCACAATTGAATTTTTCACAGTACAATTTTTTGTATTAGGTATAGAAAAAGGACCAAATTGTTACAAAAAAAATTACATAGTCAAAAAAGCTGATGCGTGACATATTCGCAACGATAATAACCCCGTTGCACTATAATTAAATACATGAGGCCTTTAATCCAAAAAGAAATCCACCAGAATTCCAAATCGAGGGTCTTTTGAACAACTTCAAAGTTAAGTAACCCCTATATACTGTGCTATTCACAACCCGTCATAATATGCTCTAGTACTTCAACAATAAAAGTCATTTTTGTAAAACAAAACGACAATCTAAGAAACAAATGTTCAGAAGTTCAATTTAGACTGTATTTCCGGCAACACGAGTTACATTTTAAGTTAACAAATATTTAAATTTATTCATTGGACAATACAAACTAAAGTGAGCTCTAAATGTGTCCCATTGGGTGTGAATTAACACGGGCCGCTGTCGCCAGGGGTGCCCAGCCGCGATTTTTCACCGCGGCTCGCTGAATGACGTCTGTATATTCTACTAGTTAAGTGACAGATGGATAAAGGCTGCAAACTATTTATTGTGCCATTACAGTATGGTTGCCAAATGCCGCTCAGTGCTTGGGGTTGACAGTTGAAAATTGCGCTCTTATCCAAACGGGTGTGCTTTGCACAGCAGATTATTGTACCATTGTATAAATGTATCTATTTGGAAAGTTATCGGGAGGTTATTGTCGTTTTATACGTTACGTATTGACGTCTCGTAAAACGGGACGAAACGCAATTTGTTTTTATTGTCCCAACCCTGATATAAATTTCAATCTATTTATGATGGTTATAAATAAAAAATGTTTCTATTTCGATTGAGGATACGAATTTTGATCTGATTTTTGCATAAGTTGAGGCGTTTTATTGCTGGAAACTGGGTCATGATTGAGACGTAAAGCTGCCAGATAATGTTCGGCATATTTGTAGCCGGCATAAAGTGCTCCTGATAGCTCCAAAGTTTCAAAATTTGTGTACTCTTGATATGAATTTTATGGTATTCCGTATTTTTTTAAACTATATATATTATTGACTAGTGAACTAACTGTTTTTACAATTTTATTAAATATTAAAGTACTCGTTAATTATCATAGTAAAGAGAACAGTCAAACCTGAGTGTCACATGATGGTCGACTTAAAAGATATATCGTAACTAACAACTTTAGTTACTTTAGTACAAACTTACCAGACAATCTAATGTGACAAAACGTGGGTTCTACTATAGTTTAGACAAAATGAATGAAAAATAGTAATAATAACAAATTAGTTGTTCGAAACTATAAGGAATCAGAAGGAGTCAAGAAAAGATAGTCTGTTTATCTATCTTTAAAAGGTAATGATATGACTATATTATATTAGTATATGATTCGGACACGTGAGCAAATTTTAAAGCAAATGGAATGGCAAGACCAATCAAAATAATCTTTCAAGATTTTTTTGTTAACATTTTTTAAAGTGAGATCCCCACACTAAGGAAATCGAAAAAGACATATTTAGAAAACGTATAAAAGTTTGAACGCAAATTTAAACGTAGCTGGACGTAGAACGCATGGCTTAGCGTCAGAGCGCTTGAACGGTTTTCAAGAGGCGCGGGTTCGAATCCCGCTGCGTTTAAATTTTTATACGTTTTCTAAATATGTCTCTTTCAAGATGTTCTTACATAGATTAATATATATAGATGAAGCTAATAAAAGCGTGTTAAAAAAATATGAATTTATCAAGAAAAAAATTCACCCCACGAGACAATTGAGTAACCGCTAGCCCGAATTGACAGTCATGATCGTTAAGTGCTTACGGTGCCAATAAATTTTACACCATTTAATAAATGTCACCTCCCATGCGGGCACAGCGTCGTATTTCATGTGCATTCATATATTATAAGCACTTAATATGTAGAGGTTGGAGATATAACGAATAATAATCTTAACTGAGAATCGGTTTTAGTGGTCTGTGAAGTTTTATTAAGAAGCTTTGTCGCTGAAGCTGCTAGTCCACTAAATGTTGTAAAATCAAACCGTTTTGCAAGAGACTTCAAAGGTAAATAGCTAATTAATACTTCAATGTCGATAACATGTAACAAGCGATAGATGTACTGTTAAATTTTAAATAACGCCAGTAAAATGGCAATATTATGACAGATGAGTTGTCTGAGTGTGTTGTACAACGGTTCTAGTTCCAACTTCTAATGATCTTTCTTTATTCAAAATTTAAATGAAAATAAAACTCGCCACTTATAATTCTTAAAATTCATTTCACAATTTATTCACCATATTATATTGAATAAAAATAGGAACGTGACACATAAAAAAAACTAATGTACAAAAGGCGGTCTTATAGCTAAGTAGCCTTCTTTTCCAGACAACTTTTAGGCGAAAAGAAGCCGTTATAAAAAAATTATAAATATAATTATAAATAAACATTGTTCTAAACTAGGCAGAAATCGCAAAACGGACTGAATGAAGTGGATGAGACTATATAACAAAAAAGGTAATATTTTTTCCAAAATACAAGTTTTAAAATCCAAGGCAATCCTCACTTAAATAATAGTCAGCAAATTTTCTATTCATTCAAACCAGTCGTTTCATAGTTCTGATAGAAATGTATTATAGAATAATTCAGATTGGAATTCAAAAATTAATTTTCAATTTCGTTGCCTATTGTTCACTTTAATGTTTTAATAAAAAAGCAGCAGTCCTCTAAATATTCTAGCCAATTTTTTACCAAATTTCAACACTATATACAGTTATCATACAAAAACAAACAAAATAATAGAATCGCATCAGATAAGAACCAAACTGTGATCTCCAGAGAACAAGTGAAAGCCATTGAAATAGGTCTCTGCGCTACAACGAATTTCAAACTTTAGTGTCAGGAAATAAGCGTGGTTAATTTCAGTTATCACTTCCAAGAGGCTGAGCCACAAAGTCGTTACTATGCGATATTGACTGTCGTTAGTTTGTCTATGACAGTCGTTAGAATGTCCTGAATTATTTCTGCATCATTTAAGGTCGGTCAATGCCTGTGTCAGGAAATTTATACCAACGTTGACACCAATTAATGATATGAATGATCGTATACATGCAGCAAGTATAAATGAGCAAAATATATAATTTGTTTTTTTATCCAATAAAAATAAAGAACGTTATTAGGTTTTTTTGTAGATTATTACAAATAGAAAATTAATATTTTATCAACGTTTTACATAAAAAATTATAAGATTATAATGTTTTTTCCAAAATTTGACGTTAATCTTCATATTTTATATTGAATTGCATTACATTAATTGTTGTTAAAATTATTCTATAAAAAATAATAAATCATAAACATCGACCTAGATATATAATCGAATGAAAAATTTCACAAATACAAATGTTCCAATCTGGAAAATGATTAAAAACTTATAATTTACGATCCCCTTAAACCAGAAATTGAAGCTGGAAATGATGAATGAGGTATTTTGTAATAGCTACCAATAAATACTGATACTGCAGAGACAAATATCCAACTGTCAAATAACAAAACGTAAACATTAATTAGAATGCGATGACAGGCATTCTCATCAGAAACGAGAAATGAAATCACGATATCTCTAGACCTTCTATTCATACGATTTGAAAACAAGTAGTGGAGCTATTCAAATTACTGGCCTATAATAAATCAAACTACTAAAGGGTTGAATTAAATTTATGAGGCGCTTTTAGCTAAATTTCGCTTCTGTGTGTTTTCTGGATTATTAGTGTGAATTAAGTAGATTTTTAATAAGTAATTTACAAGAGGCTGATAAGGCATACTAAAAGAATCTAGTGTTCAGTCACTCATTCTCCACTTTTTGCTCATTTAAATATATTAAATTGTCGATGGCAGAATAGACTTAGAAACCTAGAAAAATGCACGCGATTATAATACTTTTATTGAACAAACATACAAGCCGAGTTAAATGTTACATATAAAGTTTTAAGCAGTAAATATTCCAAAGGAGAAGTAAAAAACGTCCTCACCTCGAGGGATGCGCCTGAAGATAATTATGACATTGTAAAAGAAGCGAGCTTCAAGAACTTTAAATATATTGTAACATAATTATTTTGTTGCAAGCTTTTTTTACACTTTAATAAAAAGTACTGTAAGTATTTTGTATAATAAATTAAAACTTTAACGTAGTCTTCAAAAACTCAACGTCCTTTGTCTTGTGTCGTATTATTGTTCTTCATTTATATTTCTCCGACATTTTGACCTTTTGTTTTATGACTTTTTCATACGCAAACCCGATGTAATCTTCAACTGGTGTTCTTTTTTGTGTCATCACAAGAGATTTAAAAAGCTTATTCTGAACACATAGTAATGCTCATTTAAGGATTTTAAAATCAAATTAAAATTAACTCATCGAAGTGGAAACGTTAGACGGCGAATCTTATGGCCGTCTCCCTTCTGCGAACGTACGCCAAATCAAGCGAACCAAACACCAAATGCATACAGATTATTACAAACTTATTCTAGCTAAGTACATAGGCTTTAATCGTTGGTGATAGAATTGATTTTAATTTGACATAGCCGATTTTGTTTCGCGCGGCGGTTTACAAAGAATAAGCGTTTAGACTCGGCATTGTTCATTTTGATAAAAATCTAAATGTATTGACCGAAGAGAAAAGTGCTCGGTTGAACGTTTTTGGGATATTTATGGCCTTTTTCTTCACTGCGCATTTAAATGGTAATGACAGAATTAATGTTATTTGTTAGTATTCGACCTCTGATACTTTGCTATTTTTAAATTTAGCGATACGAGTAGGCCGTGCGGGTCAAGTATTAATTTTTGTTTTATGTGTTTCAAAATCTGCATACAATGAACAATGCACCGGCCAATAACGATGGAAGCTGCATATTTTACTTTGAAAATGTAAATTGTTAATGTGTCCTTGTTACCAACGTCATAGACAAAGTAAAAGAAGTTCAACAAAAATTTTAATGCAATTTTAAATGGCATAAAGTTCAAGAAAATTTTTACATAAAACATTTTCATTTCAAAGGAGTATTTTTTTTTTATAACCAAACTATTTAAATCTTGGACCTACATAAATGTAAATATAACCGAGCGTAAGTCAATTTTAATGTAATATTATTATTAAAGCAAACAATTTGGGAAATAAAATAATTTATATTAAGCAATACAAAGTATGCCTATCTAAAAACAATACGGATTTAGTGTGATCTTAATGTACTTGGAACGATACATGACTTTCATCTTTCCCAGAGTCCCTTCTGTTGCAATCCAGTCTATGCCATTCTATCCCTTGGGATTTTGCATTACGAGGGAGTGTAGTAAAGCGTAGGGGAAATAATTTCGTGCTTATATTTTTAATGTATCCAGACTTCAATAGAAATATTGCTATTTGGTCTATTGTTAGACCAAGTATTATTTGAAAAGGGTTGGACAGTGGGCTGCACATCTACTGAGCAAAATTGTCATACGTTATCCCTTTAAAAGAATGACGAATGAGTTTTTAAATCATACACCAAAATGGAGTTTATAAATAACAATACTATGACTCTTGAAATATGTACATCTCACTATATTTCATCTTTGGCTTTGTGAGTTTTCCAGAAAATATAATGAAGTTTCCTGATTTCTGAATTTTACATTGAAACGGGCCTAAAAGCCTGCATGTTTTAACGGAGGGTCATAAAAGTCCTTTCCGGGCGCCATGTTTCAATTAACTACGCACGTGAATTCGTTCGAATCAGCTTCCGGTTTGTTATCGTGTAAATGCTTCGGTACCAAGCGATCGTTCCAAGTTATCGAATTCCCTGGATTTAGCTTTGTTTGGTGTCTTTAGAACACCTATACTAATAATATGTGAGAGTACTATTCTCTTTTAAACGTGAAGTATGTTATATATTTTTATCTGCTGAAACAAGTTCTTAATCAAGATTAACGCTTAATTAAAAATAAAGTAAGAAATTTAATTGTAAGCGCTGCAATAACATCTGGCAGGATAACAAAACGATACACCCTTAAAAGCTTTCAAACAAAGTAGTTGAAACGAATGGTGTTCGCCGAAAATTTATTTGATTCAAACCTACACAAACAGCAATTGCCTGTGCACCATCAATAAGCTTCTAAAGTACCTGAATTATAAAGTAAAATCTAAACAACTCGGTTAGATTAAACTGAAGATATTGTTGAAGATGATTATGTTAACAATACGAGAACTTTGTTATAAGCTCAACATCAGCCAGTCGCTATCTCGTAATGTAATGCTAATGTAGAGATCAATCTTCAATTCTGGAAGTCTAGACTTAGTGTCAGACAATCTGACTGATACAAATATATCCTGCTTGAAGTTCTCAGTGAAATGGGATTGTATTACAGCTAAGTAATCCTAATGCATTTGGATGTGATTTGAGTCGCATTGCAAATTAGCCTATTTCGTGCTGGACGTTGCAAATTAGGTATTGCACCAACGAATATAAACGTCGCCGCTGTTTCTTTAAAATTGCTTTATCAACTTTCGTTTTCTTCTCAAACTAAGGTTTTTTTAATAAGTATAGGTCTATAAAATTATATAGTAATATTATATTTTGAATTAACATTATAATCTTAACAACCTGAGGTATACTAAAGAATTACATTTAGTATAATTTGATAAACTTAAATACAATCTGTATTGTTTGAATTACTGTTCACCGCTTCACACCTCTCAAACAAGAGGTCGTTGAACCCACAACCCCACAAGGGTGCTTACCCGCTATTGTTCCAGGTTTTGATATTTGTAAGGTGTTAAAATTACAAAGCAAAGCAAGAGTGTGAATAAAATTTACTTTACATTTGATTTGATGTTACACTCATCTTAAGTAACGCCTTATCATTCTAATAATACAAAATCTTGGTGGAAAGGCTTTATTAATTTTTTATTTTTGAGTCGGCATTAAACCCACGACCTTACATTTAAACGTTGATCTACTGCGCCACAGTGTGCATATATGTATTTTATAATAAACGTAGATTTAGCAAATATATATATTATTTAGCAAATATATATAAGTAATAAGGTGTTATTAAATATATTTGAGGTATATAAGGAGCGAATGTAACAAATTTATAATCATAACACGAGGGAGATATTTTGAATAGCTCTGATTCTTAATGTATGTAAATAATTACGCTTCAATCTGATGTTCTTCGTATATGATTTGTTCGAGAGGTCCTTTGATTTCACAAGTTTCAATATTACATTTGGCAAAGTTCTTTGGAAAGTAGCGATTGTAATGAATTATAACGTATAAACATCAATGAGGCCTTTGGCTTAGTGTTAACACAACTTACTATAGAAGCTAGAAGAAGAAGTTGTGGGTTCGATTTTCACTCGAGGAAATGATAATATTTATATTATTTTAATTTTTCCGCTCTGGTAAAACAAACCTTAACATTAATTTACACTGTGTTAAAAAACGTTTAATTTGGGCGGAAAACCGAGAATGGGTCCTTGAAATTAGGTGTTCTATGCCTTTTATACCAACGGAATATAAAAATTAAATATATTTAAAAACAAAAATTGATGGTTGGTAAGCGATATATTTCTAAATAACAATTGTCATTCAGTAATATACCTCGCGAAAGCAAAAGTCACTAAAATATACTAAGTTTCAGTAACAGAGACAAAAGCACAGTTTTACTTTAGAAAGCTTGAGTTAAGAAGTAATCACAAGTCGTTGTCCAGTTTAAACCTCGATCGTATCGTGATTAACGAAAGTTTAACGTAATCCTACAGAAGTACGGAGTTCGGTTAGAACTTAAAATCTATTATTAAGTTTGTATTCAACCGCCTGGGTGTACATTTAACTGACATTGTGGACTATTTGTGTTTTAAAGGATGTATTTTATATAAAAACTTTTTTATTACACCTCTTTTATTAGGTTACTTTAAAAAAATGTAAATTATAACACTTTTTTATAAGCTTCACCTATATCGATAACATCATCAACCACCATCAATGCATCAATCAATCAATCACAAAAATCTTTCTCAGTGATTTTTTTTTGGTCAAAATAACAACTTCTCATCTGATTTGCTTAGAAAACTTTTTCACGTGTCCGGAGCCATGACAATGCAATATTATATAGCTTGAATAGTCTTAGCCAGGGTGATTAGGATAGCTGGAATTATGAAAGAAGCCCTATTTTTATTTAAAAAATATATATTTTAAAGCCATTTTTTTATTAAATTAATTTGTTATTATTTTCATTGCATTATTTTTAACATATGATGATTAATCACAGTATATTCTAAAAAAGTATAACTTAATAGCTTAAAATGTAAGCTATTTTTAATAAAATAGTATATAAATATTGAACAAAACTCAATTAGAAAATTTAGACAAAGCATACTCGTGTATAATTTTATGCTATTAGAAAATAATCAAATTCACAACCACTTATGCACACTATTCATTTCGGCCATACCTTATAGCTATATGAGTAAATCCACCTATAATTTTCAATTGTTCTATGCAAATTTTGATATTGCAGGAAGATAAATAGATGTTGATTATACCGATGCCCTTATTGTAATACACAGTAGCGACTGCCTCAGGCCGCAATTACGACTAGGCAAATTTCCTCTAGCTGACCTGCTAGGCTTATTTCGATGATTATTGGTACTATAATTCATTTTCATTTGCATGGTTATGTTTTTAAAGTTTATTTATATGTAAATTATTAATTATTTTCTCATTAAATTATAATGTGAATATATATATATATATATATATATATATATCATTTAAATTATTCAAATTATGGAATGGCCTTCCTGCTGAGGTTTTCCCTGAGGGCTACGATTTGGGGGCACCCGGTGTACAGACAGCTTCACCGTCAAGGTCGGCAACGTTTCTCTATTGTTGTGAGATGTCCATGGGCGAAGGTAACTTACAATCTAGTGGTCCTAATTGTTTGCCTCCATTTTTGAAATAAAAAAAAAACGAAGAAATTTAAATTGATTAAACAACTTTTTTTCTTATATATCCTATATAACAATCTAAAAACACAGCAATTTACTACACTGAGATTGAAATATACAATACTTAGACACACTTTCATTAGAGACAATCAAAGGCTATACGAAATATTTTTGGAAATGCCCCTTCGATAGAGACCAAGCAAACATTCCTGGATATCATTCCCAATACTGTTTTGAGGACACTTTGAATGGCATCGAATAGCGTGTATGGAACATCTGGCTAAATATTTGCCGTTTCAGTCGAAACATACCAGCGTCTGTTTCCCGGTGAATCCTAATTATAACATCGTGCCTGATGTATAATTGATATTATTTCCTAGTTTCTAAAAGCAACTGAGTTTATTAGCTTCGTTTCAACGAAAACTTAATTAAATTTTGTCTCGTTTCCTTTTTCATTTTCATTTACAGAGCATTTTTAATGTCGTGAAATCACGTGTTATTATATTGTGAAGTAGCTACGTAAATGAAAATATATAAAAAAAATTACTTCTCATAAGAATCGAACCTATTACTATGTATTGTACACTGCCACATACGCCACTCTGTGTCATAATAGAGACATATTAATTCTGAATATATAAGTCAATGCATTTTTATTTTATCTTTTATTATTATAACAAAAGATGTCTTCTAAAAAATTTAAATTTAAATGTAACATGGTGGGTACAATAAAATCAATACCCTACCCTAGTGATTGGCGCCGACAGTGCGGCGGCTTTGAACTCTAATAAGAGGTAGGGTTGAGCGCGTACATTTGTTTACTTTTTAAGCCTTTATAATTCCATATAAATTCGTAATGTGTAGTGCGAAACGATTTTTTGTGACAGTCTGTACAGTAATATATTTTTAAAATTAAACCTTTTTATGTGTCGAACAAAAATATGCTTAAAAACATTTTTAGAAAAAGTTTTAATAATTTGAACGCAGCGGAATCCGAACCCGCGCCTTTTAGAAACCCACATTTTCAAACCCCGCTGCGTTAAATTATATACGTTTTCTAAAAATGTTTTTCAATTACCTAAGTATGTAAATAACACTTTACTATTCGTATAAAATAATTATTACACCTTTAGTCTTTATTCGTTTAGTGAACTCGAAATGAATGGCTGTCTCAAACTATTGAAAACATATATATATATATATACGAGTATATATATAATATAAAAGGAAAGTCATAAGAAATATGAAAATAGAATATACCTTTATATTACATTGAAACTGTCCGAGCCCTGGATCTAACCGGATTTGCGTGCCTATAACAACAGTGAATTTGTTGCCAAATTGCTAGAATAAGGTTGACCGTATAATATGAATTCAAATGTTTTCGGACATAGTAAGTACTGAAAAGTGCTGTGTGTAAATATATTTATTTATTATACGTTTATTTAGTTCTCGTTTTTATATTCTTTTAGTTAGCTTTACATAAATTTAAAGTTGGAAAGATTTCTAAAAAAGTTTAAATGATTTTGATATTTTAAAACAACACGCGCACACACTTACACATTCAAACATTTTGAAGCCTTTAAAAGCCTTTAAAATTTTTACCTATTTTTAATTTTTAATTGAACTCAAACCCGCACACTTGATTTTTTTTAAAGAATAAGTTATCTAAAATGTTTTTGTCTTATATTCAAATAATTTTATGGGATACAAACAAAAAAACGTACGTTTAAATACGTACAATTTTAAAGTCTAATAAAAAAAAATTGTCAAAGAGCTATTTTCTGCAGTATTTTTTTTAAAATTTACAAAAAAATCTATCGTGAGATCTAATTAAGTAAGAAAGCTTAATGAGCTTGACTCGTATGAAATACAAAAAGCACAATCCACTGTACTGCCGTTTTTAGTTTAAAAATAATTTCCAAGGGTCTATGCCACGCCATTAAACTCCATTGAATGTTATTTATAGTAAGAATCAACGTCTTTCTGTCCGTTTTAAATTAGTCGAGACGTTTGAGACATACTTTAAAATTCAGTCGTTTCTATAAACTAAATCTTTGTAGTATTGCAATAAGGTTGATTGTAAGACAATTCTTCCAAGGAAAGGGTAAAAGATTGATATATTGGTTGTTTTATATCATCAATTTCAAGATCGTATCTATATATATATTTTGTCAGAGTAACCACTGTGAATGTAACGTATAAAATGCAAAAGAAGTTAAAGCTAAGCTATTTATCTAAAAGTATTAATGAGAACTCCAGATGTAAAACAAAAAATCAAAAAAAGAAACTAATTCCCCGTAAACAAAGTCGCGGGCATAGCTTGTATACTAAACATTTCAATAACTTAACTTAACTTTATTTAGTGGTTATGCTACCAAACTACTTTTCAACTCATTTCAGGATTAACATCTTCAAAAAATGTCAGACAATCTAGGCGAATATTACTGCTGGATGAAACATAAAAACTCATATGTTAGAAAAGAACTTCGCATATAACATGAACAAAGGGCACAGTACAAAGCAGGAGGATTTGTCAAAGCAAAAAAAAAAAAATATTCAAATATTAAAGTTCCTTCAGTGGATATTTATATAGTGTTTATTCGCTTGACTTGGGTTTATAAGATATCGGAAGACTCGCAAGGTTTATACCGTCTTGACAAGTATGACGGGGATTACGTGTTTAGTTTCATGCACGAATAAATATGGGAATAAACTTTGAATTCAGTAATAAATATATAATACTTGTGTTTCAGAAATTATAACAGCAGTATAACTATGTAATGTATAGTAGCACTTTGTGTTTATATACAAATTTGAAGGCGATGATTGTAGGTTCGAATTCATTGTATGAAGCATCGCAATTACCAACATATATTTTACTTAAAAAAACAGCTTAAAGCCTTTTCCCGCATAGCAGGGTAGCCAAGAACCTAGTGCCAGGACACTTTAATCTCCATTTTCCGCTTGAAATGTATATATAGCGTGTTGAATGGCGAAAGTCAACGCCGCGCTTTGTCTTTGTTCTTTTTTTGTATATTTCACTAAATGTTTTATTTTCTCAGTGTATTATTACAGAGTAATGTATCACTGAGCTTTTATCGGTACATATTTCAAATAAAATTCCTTCGAATAAAAATTGATTTGAAGCTTCACATCCCAAGTTGTTACTATTTTCACGATAGAGAAACTGGAGAACGGAGTGTCTTGACACTAGACTTCTCATCTCATACAGTGAAATAAGTACATTTATCATAGGAGGAGTATTTTAAATTAAATATGTTTTAGGGTTCTTTTTAATACACTAACTTTACTGGCTAACATTTTTTATCGTTCTGCTTATCGTAACAGTAATACTTTGTAATACAGTAATACAAATAGATCCTTAGGATCGATTTGATTTAATCTTATATAAGATCTTAAGAATTTATCAGAAAACTCCGATCTGGCCCTTCGGGTATCAAATCGCTTAATTTCTCTAGAAATCGTAGAAAGATTTTTAGGGTTTTCTTCAATGAATTTTACAAAAATATGTTGGTAATAATAGAATACGTGATAAAACAAGACCAGAATAATTATCGTTTTGTTTATAAAATAAACGCTTTTTTCTGCATATGGACTCTAGAACCTATGTAATAGTGTCAGGCACTCCATTCTCCACTTTCAGACGGAATTCGATGGGCATCGTCTTGTTCCCCAAGCGCGGAGGATTACTAAATTATGATAATTCCGAGTCGGAAATTGAATCCATAACCAAACCCAATTACAGTCACACGCTGTCCCACTGCACCAGTGTAAAAAGATATATTTTTTTTATTACATTACGACCAAAAATCGTGTATTAGTACAATTCCAATCTAATATGGGAAATCTTCAAAATAAATTTATATATAATATAATTTCCTCTTCCCGAAAATGTTTGATCAAGTAAAGTATGGAGTTACGTCACTCCACATGCAGTAATCTCTATAAAATAGCCGATAGCGAAACGATTCTTAGTCTACATTACTAAGTTTTCTTAATTCTAGACGACCTGTATTGTATGTAACTAAGAAATCGAAAAGAAAAACAGGGTTTAACTAATTGGTCTATTCACATATACATCATAAAGTACCTTTAAAATTGAACGTGTATTGTAAGTTATTTCTAATAGTCGGCTTTAACAAAGTCATTCAACGCAATTAGTTTTACTTGTTGACCATTTTCACGCCGGCATCATCTGATAAATTAACTTTGAGACGCATGAGTTCTATTAATAGGCGTTACATTTTTGTTAACTAAAGCTTAGTGTTTTATTTTTATTTTATTTGTTTTCTTAATATTACAAACGGTTGTTACATTCATATATATCCATCCATTAATGTATTTATATGTCTCAGAACGAATAAAATTAATGTAATACCACTTACAGGTAGAAAAGGCATAAAAATTTGAACGTAACAAGAATCGAACTTGCACCTCCTGGAAATCATCCAAGATGGATGATTTTTATAAATAGTTCTTTAAGTATATAAAAAAATTCTACTTATATTTACTTAAAACATGCTGTCTGGCTTTTTACTTTAAAATAGATATAACATAAGCCTGTAGCCTAGCACATGTAAACATTTTAACAAAGTACCAGTTGAAACGTTATTGACTTGTTTTATCACCTGGAATGTCTTGAAAGAAAGCCTAAGCCAAAATATTTTTGTTAGATAGCAGATTATTAGAGAGTCAAGCAAATTTAAATTTCTGCCAGGGTCACAACAGGTACAAGCCCTTGTGACCATCATAGAACTCAACTTAATTAGCATTATTGAATATTAAAATATTACTTGGCCATGACATGAGGCCATCGTGGCACGGTGGGAAAGCGTCTGACTGTAAGCGCGATTGACTGTTGGTTCAATTTCCACTCGGGGGAATTGTTATATTACAATTATTTAAATTTCGCCGCTTTGGTAAGACAATGTGCAATTTTGAATTTCATAAATCGAGCAAATCATGTATCAATTTAATGTCTCAATTTTCGGGCGAAAAGTGTAGACATTTTTTTATATAGACAGGTTTTTATAGTAAGTTCTCTCGGCCTTTGCATATTTTGTTATGTGAAAAACCATTCTTACTTTGTAATAAGGGTTCAAATACAAAAACATACCAAAGAAAACATTGCGTAAGCGATAAATGCAAATGATAAAAAAAAATTACAGTACAATTTAAGTGTGTAATATCATCTAATACTAATATTAAGTAATAATGTGAAATTCATAACATATTAAATAACTTAAGGCATTCTATTTTAAAATGATTAATTGTAACATAATATGAGTACTAATTGTCTGATACTTGCGGCTTCGTTCTTCAAATTGTTACATCGATATTTCAAATATTAATATTTGGTTATTGATATTTTAATGCTCAATATTAAGTTCAAATTAAATATTATAAGAAGCTTTCTTTGTAAAGTAATAAATTTAAGTAATAATTGAAAAAAAAAACATTTTTTGAAATTCCTGTGTACTGTGGCGTATTTAATTGAAATACTAATATGATTGCTTTAAATGTATATCTTCATGGCTAGACATCTTAAGTCGACACCAGAATATATTAAATACAATTTGAATATTGTAAATACGAACCGTATTTGCAAAAATCTATTTAAATAAATACTAAAATATCAAGTTAAAATTTGTATTCATTGCAATGCCTCTCTTATATTCTATTATTCAAACTATACTAGTATGTTTCAAAAATAACGCTAGCCCCACAGTTCTCACAATGGAAGGACCCATTCTACAAATCTATGGGGGTCAATATTAGGAAATATTACTTTCGTTTAGAATAATTGATACAAATGTCTTAGTATTTCCTTATAGTTAAAAGGTCAATTATATATTGAGTATACTAAAATATAAAATAACTATGCTTACACCAGTATACTAAAATATAATACGTGAAAACGAAGACTCTCATGTATCTCTATATAAAATTACATCATAATCGGTTCAGCGGTTTGGCCGTGATGTTGTTACAGACAGACTCACTTTTGCATAATATTAATATTAATAGAGTATGAATAAAAAAAGAAAGAAATATACTTGTTTAGTAGAAATTTTTTTGAATACATTTTATAGAATTCACCATAATAAATGCTGCTTATAATAAACCTGCTTTTTCGTCTATAATATCGAGATTTTGTTAGTTTGAATGCTTACTCCGCCAAAAATGTCGCGGATAGTAAATCATAAAACAAGTTGTCAAATTTAATTCACTCATTTCTCTTATTAAACATTAAATGTCAAGAAAATTACAGTTTTGATTCCAATGAAAAATGACTCCGCAGCTAATTTAATTTAACAATCAGAGCCAGGGGCGGGAAACCTTTGTCCTTAATACAAAATTATATTAATTTTATAATAAACTTTAATTCCGCCACCTGTCGGTCTGTCACGGCCACAAAAACGTTTGGGGCATTTCCATTTCCCATAATATTTTGTTATTCCCCTGAATGGCACAGTACAGATGGTTTGAGTCGTAAATTGATTTTCGTTCATAATTAAAATCATTGCTGCATTCAATTTTGCATCAGCTTAACATGAGACTGTATTGTGTACGATACGTACGTTTGAATTCGTGGCAGATATTATACTGAATATTGATGATGATTTACCTGCAAATAAAGAAAAAAATATTGTTAGTTTTTAGATAAATATTTCAAAATTGTTAAATGATTACATAAGGCCATTGTGGCGCAGTGGACAGCGTCCGACTGTACATGTGATGGTTTTGAGTCCGATTCTCACGCGGGGAAATTATTATATTTCTAATATTTTCATTTTTCCGCTCTTGTGACTACATAAAACGCGGCGTTGAGTTCCACTACTCAACATTCAACGTGTCGGTACACATCTGAATGGGACACATCTTAAGTATTATGGGTGTGGGTTCAAAACACACTTGGGGAAATTTATATGCATGGTACCAGACAGAGGCCAGAGAAAGAATTGCAAGGAAAGAAAAATGAAGTGACGTATCATTTCATTCGTTTCTGCTACCTAAAATTTTGACAATGAGATAAAGTTAAATGTAGGTACAATTAATGTAGAAGGAAAAATCATAAGTTTTTATACACTGATTCACATTAAAAAACTCAAAGCACTCCGTTCTCCACTTCCATCAGAATTAAAGACAATGCGAGTTGAGTGGCGGAACTTAACGCCGCACCGTCGGTTTTAGCTATATAGAGTTCAAAAGCTTCAATGACATTTGCTCTATATATTAAGTATACTTATAAGTATACTAGGAGACTTATACAGTACAACATATAAGTTTTGGTATTATAGTATTTAGACGTAATGCATTACACCGTTCTAAGCCACGCCCTTTGCCGCCAGCTTGAATATACATTATGCATGAAATGTGAATTAAATGAAGTTATGCGCTATAATAGAATGGTTTCATTAAAAAGGTTTATTATTACTGACGCCAACCGTTTTTAATTTATTAGTTCTCGTAATATGTATGTCTTGTATTTATTTTAAAATGATTAACAGATAATAAAATATATTATGAAAAAAGTTATTGAAATTTAAAATAAATGGGATATTTAGACGGGATAGAATATATATTAACAAGTGAAGCAAAAACATACTTTGGACCTCTTTTTACAAAGATTTAAGTGAACGTAAAGGAGTATTAAATTTAGTACATTTATAGTTTATTTAGAGAGGGAGTGCAGAATGTTAATATTTTGTATAACAATTAGTTAAATTAAAAAAATAAATGTAAAACATTACATACACGTTGCTAAGGCAACGCGTCGTTTACGTGTCAACGGGACATCTAGTTTTGAATATATAATAACCAAAAATACATTTTGAGAAATTCTTACATTGCTTATAAAAGTTGAATTCACTTACAAAAAAAAAATAAAAAGATATCACACAAAATATAGCGCAATTAAAATACTTTAATTTGCTTCGCCTGTATCCATATGTCAATGTAAGAAAGTCTTGCAACGCCATTACGAATGTTCTGACAGTTTGATTTTCTTGCAAATTTACATATTTGTCCGATGATAACGCAGTCTTAATAATACAATTTTAAAAACATGAACTTTCCCTAGCAGGAACGACCAGGGTATCGAAAACATCCTTTTTTCCGTGCATGTAACCTTAATGTAAAGCTATATGTATGTCATAACTAATATAAGTTCCTTCACTCTTATTAAAACTGTGGCCATCTTGGCGCGGTTTGTGTCAACATTTGAGTGATTTCAATTCCCACTCAGGGAAATTATTACATTTTAATTATTTTCATTTCTCCGCTCTGATGGCAAGACAAAGGCGGCCTTGAGAGGACTCAACACACAATATCCCGAATTCGGGTCGACAGTAAACAACAGAGTGTCTTGACATTAGGTTCTCTCAGTCTGACCTGATGCGGAAGAAAGCGTGAAGCTGAAGTCTCATTGGAAGATCAAATCGTTATTACTTGGATCAAATATATATATATATTGCTTTATATCTTTTATTGAATCCCCTAACAATGATCGTTAAAGACTTTACCAAATGTAAATTATAAAAATTCAATTGACAAAAAATTCATTTTAAACAGAATAAGACGTCACATACGGTGGTAAATTTTTTGAACATCAAATAATTTACCACCGATTCACTAAAGTTAATGTCTCAGAGCTGAGAAGAACTAGTGCAAAGAAATAAAGGGGCCCTTTTTTAAATCAATAATTTACATATATATTAGTGACAATGGAAAAACAAACGCAATATAACACATTCACAAACAAAACCGAATGAATAAACTTCACATCTATTATTTGAGAGAGATCCCAGCGTAGATTAACGTGTCACAAAACGATTTACTTTAGCTCTCTTCGATTGGCCATAAATCCAACTCTACCAACAATGTTATATGATTTACATTGCTTCAAACAAATGTAGTACGAGAGCTTTAAGAAGCGGTTAAATGTGAATTTATCTATACTATATATGCATATAGTATATAAAAAACAAACTAAGAAAGTACTTTGACGTTATTTTGAATGATTTAAAATAAAAAATATTTGAAAAACATAAAATTTGGAGGCTATCGTTGTACAGCGTATGTACGCGATGGTTGTGGGTTCAATTCTCGGGGGAATGTTAAGAACGGAGTGCCTTGACACTAAGTTCTCTTTGCCTACACTGCTATGTGCGATGAGAATATTTAATTTCCAATAGCGATTGAAAAACACTTAGAACAACTTTAAAATAATTTAAAATGAATTAATTTGAGTGTTGGATATTTTTTTTAGTCTGTACACAAAAATGTACGACGCGACTGATACGACAGAATGTTTTAAATATTTATACAATTTTGATTCTCCTATAAAGTGCAGTGGTAGGTCTCTCCTCTCAACTCAAAATGCTTCTACAAATTCGTAAACTACCAAAGTGAGCGACTTAACACTATTTTATTCGCATTTATTTGTATACCCGTTACATACTCTGCCTCATTCTCCACATAGCAGTATATTTAGCCTCCAGTTCTATCATAGACTAAATCAAATCAATACTTGTTACTCAATCAACTCTATGAGGCTGAACAAACCGAATTTAATTTGGCATGGACGTCATACAACTACACTGGAGTGAAGCTTTTGATGAAATTAATTCAAATCCTAAGATATAGTAAAGCTATTGTGTTTAATAGAGAAATAATCAATTATAGAATTAGTTTTTTAAATATAAAAATTATCCGTTAGTAACGAATAGTGAGAAACCTAGTACTCCACAAAAACTACTAATTCTAATTAGCAATTGAAGTATGAAATAATTTTTAATTGAATATTTTCAACTAATGAAATTTATAAAATATTTTTTGTTTATTGAATGATATAAATCAAAAATATTAAAGAAATATTTTCGAAAATTAGAGAACGGAGTGTTTTGACACTAAGTTCTTTTTGTCTACCTAAAAAGCCAATGTATATAGATAGCTAATGAGTTATAAAGGTAAGATAATGTTACATTACATATAACCCCGAATTATTAAGCCGCATGTATTCCATAGATATACGAATCAAAGTTCCGGCTATCCATCATACGTATTCCTGTGCGTAATCTCTAATGAAGTACCGACAATCAATGTTCTAGTACAGCAGGTTATATTTAAACAGTATTGGCTATTTGTGTTTGCTTAATAAATCGCTTTGTAAGTTTCTAAATTGTTCATTGTATGGTGAAATTAGTATTAGTGTAGGTTTAAATAGTTGTAAAAATGTATTTTCATTACGATTTTACATTATTATATTTGAAGTATTATTTTCACATAAGGGAAGAAATGTTTATAAACGTATGAGATTACGTTAAAACTGTGTCTAGGTTTGTCTCAAAGCAAAAATTAAGAACAAACTGTAAAAATGCCACTTGTTGAGGACAAAAAAAAAGAATATAGCGATTTGTCTCCAGCCCGAGAAAATTGGAAAATTATTTATCTTCTGTCAACATGACTTAGCGTTCGAGTTTAAATAACAAATTTAAAACTATCCTGAAATGTTGGACTATTATATAAATCAAAAAGTATAGTATTTAACGTATCTGTTTCTAAGTATAATCAAGTAAGTAGTAAAAATCGCATCCATAATGTCGGAATTACTTATTTAGGCATTTACATACACAAATAGAAGCACAGCATCGGATAACAAATAAGCCGTTAGACAAAGGTCACGTTAGATTTACGACATCAGTTAATTAACATGCAAACCTCTCGGTACAAACGGAAGATGATTTGGATGAACGGTGGCACTTGATTGATGATTGAGACTTCCGGAACCTCATAAATGTGCAATGAAATTTGTATTATAATGGAAATTGTATTGTCTTTGTAGTTAATAGTGTTTCTATATTAATATGTTAATTGATTTGTGAAAAAATATATATTGAAAATTTGTTTTTACATACATGCTCTTTAATTGCAAACTAAAAGCTTAGTATCTTGTTTTAACAATTATATGCTATCAAATGTATTTTATAGTAAGTAATTTTAGTACCAAAATGAGTCGTTTTCCTTTTTTCTCAAAAAATGACCTCTATAGGTTTCGAATACAATTACTCTGACCAGCAATCACGGCTATACGTCACTGCGCCTTACAGGTGTACTTTTTTCAAATACAAAAAGGTAAATGAAACTTAATTTCAATAATTGAATACTAACTATAGTTAATAGCAATGACACAGATATATAAAGGCACAAGTAATTCATCTATTGATGGCTCAAGCTGAGATAATATGAGATTTCATGTAGAAATTTGTATAGGTGTTAATTCTTGGTACAATACGACATTACACTGCATTTTTATAATGACAATGATGTAGGTATTCATGTTTAAGGGCAGTATACTATTGATTATATATTTTTACTCCGTTGAGAAGTTGCCGTAATGTTCACGATGGTTGTAGCTTCAAATTCAACTCATGTTTAAAAGTATAATCAGAATATTTGCATATGCTCATTTCTAATCGTTCTCATTTCTAATTCGAGACTTTTGTCTCTGCTTGACTGAATAGTAAAGTTGTGTTTTACTAGGTTTTTTCAGGCTCTAAGTTTCGATATATAGTTAAAATATAGACAAATTATGAAAATTCGCGCTAATATACTAATAAGTATGTTAAAATATCTAAAAATATGAACTTTTCCTTTACTAAATAAGTGACTGTTAGACAACACTCGGCGTATAACTGAAATTTGACATACAGGTAGATGGGCAGTGTACTGGAGCTCTAAGAAATTATTTCCCGAAGCGGGAAGAACGGCCACGTATACGAAGTCACGAATGACAACTATATTATGTCATTGTCATTATATATTATAACAATATACCTGTAAAAACCATTATTATATTAGAATTACTTACACTGAATAATTTAAAAAGAAAATTATTCTTTTACAGTGTCGAGGCTATTAAAAATCCTTTGAAACAGGCTTCCCCTTAAACAGAACATCTAAGCTGATTTGCAGTTATTATAGAAGAATTAATATTCTTAATAGAGAAGATATTCATATAATTATACTCTATTACTATCAAATGGATGTAGCCTTTAATTGATTGTTATTAACTTTTTGGGCCTAACTTGAAGAGCTTTTATTAAATATCACTTATAATAATTGTGACACCACCGTGGAGGAGTTAAGAAGCGTTCCACGAGATACAGTATTGATTTAATTTCCAGTCGTGGGAGTGTTTATATTATATTTCAAATATCTTTGTTCTCTTTTTTTCGAAGTACGGCGTTGAGTTCCGCTACTCAGCACGAATTAACACGCAATGTCTCGTGAACAAAATGACAAAAATCCCATATAATCAAGATCTCCAAACTGATTCAAAAAGTCATGATAATATCCATAATTCTATGTTAATATAGTAACTTATACATATCTAGAGCGTAATACCTCAAAGTTTCAAGTAAACTGTCACTGTTTATCCATTAGGGCTAAGGAACTACTCTAAGCCAAACTTTCCGAGTAGCTGTACATCATTTTATGATAACATATTCATTACATATTTGTATATGGGTTGATAATTAGTTGTTTCTTTTTAGTGAATATTTTTAATAGTTTAAGGCAACTGTTTAGACAATAAACTGATTGTGTCTATATAATTTTTTCGGTTCCACGGCTTTTTCCTTAGCAAAGCTAAGCCTGCTTTGCCTTTTAGTCAGAGATGGCCTAGAGTCACTCTATTCTCCATTCCTCCGAGTGGGGATCAAACCCACAACCAATCGCGTTTGCAGTCAAACGCTAGTCCACTGTGTCACAATGGCCTCAAGATAATACAAAAACATTCTAGTGTTCATTAAAATAGTAAATATATATGCCATCTCGATTTCCAAAGCCGCATACGTATAGGCAAACTACATATTTATATATAGTTATAAAACAAATTTACTTAATTACTTTGAAAATAATTTTTAAATTAATAATATTATAATAAGAGGGAGGTGTTCAAATTTTAATTATGTAAATTTCATACCGTCCATCTGTTTATATCGGACCTCACTTAGGCGGAGAATAAGAATATTTAATTAATGCAACCCTCTCACGTAGTGACGTTATGGGCTAATGACGCAGTACTTAGAGTTTCAGGAGTGGCGGTCTGATGAATAATTTGTTTTAAAACAATATATTTATGTAATATTGTCTTTGTGGTTATATTTCTAGGTTCTAATAGCATGGGAAGAAATTTTATATTATATCAACGGAAAAAGTAGTTAGTTGAATTGTTTCTTGGAGGTGTTGTGTTCAGGTTCAATATGCAAACATTTTTAAATGAGAGGAAATTGTAAAATTAGATCACTACTCTCAAGTACGATAAATAAGACAAATGTATTAAAAAAAATACAATTTTCAGCTACACGCTTTTCCCGCATAGCATAGTCGGACAGAACCCAGTGTCTAGACACTCCGTTCTTCAGTTTCCACCCGATATCGAAACATTGGATGTGGAGTGGCGGAACTCAATGCCGCCTTTTTATTTTAGGCACCAGAGCGGAGAAATGTACCATGTGAAATGAAATGTGAAACCATTTTAATATAATCGTTCCTCGAATGGGAATCGAACCCGGAACCAATCGTGTTTATAATCAGACGCTGTCACACTGCACCACGATAGCCTCTAAAAAAGCACATTTATTGTTTTAGAGTTACAGATTTTGACTTTTAATTACAGCAAAAAAAGACTATATATCGTTAAGCGACAGGTTTTTGTTTCATAACATTTAAATATGTTACAACAAAAGAAATAACCATTTTAAAAGAAATTTTAAAGCGATTGCTTCCTGTTTGTATTTTTTTGAAGAATTATATTATTTTTAAAACCTTAACTACTCGATAAGAAATAATTTTAAAACACAATTAATGGTAAACATGTCAAAAGTGTGGCTTTTGAATTGTGGGAATTTAACTTGCAATATCCGGTAAAGAAAGGTATAATAGTCAAAATTAATTAAATATTCATTAACATAATGTGCATTTCATACTAATTAAGCTCAATAGTCATTAAACATTGATACAATCATGTAACTATATGATTTAGGTATCTATCTTATACAAATATATATACACACACTAGTAACCGCTCACGGCTTCGCGTGAATGTAAGCTGTTTTGTATTTTCGGCAGCTTTTTGTAAAAAAATTAAATTCCTGGAAAAAATTAAAAAACATAGGCGAAAAAAGTGTGTAGTATACCTATGTCCATCTGAATAGATACTTAAGGGTAAGTATCTCTATATAAAATTTTATCAGAATCGGTTCAGCGGTTTGGCCGTGATGACGTCACAGAGAGACAGCGTTATTTTCGCATTTATAATATTAGCAGGTACATAGATTACCTATTTAATGCAAATATGTGAATCATCTGATAATTGTAATTTGAATTAATTGAACCAAAATAAAAAAAAAATTGTAATAACTTTTAATTTAGTAGTTGGGGTTGAGTTAGATAATCGCGCTATATCGAACCCCTCCCTTTACGAGGCAAATAGTGCCTTAAAATTTAAGAAAATAAGATAATAGTGTTTTATATAATTTACCTTTTCTTTATTCTAAAAAAAGAGATTAGCGCTTCATTATATTCTTTAATTTATTACATTGATATGTGATTTAACTTTATGATAAATACAAAAAAAAATGTATTAAATAAAATTATTTTACATATATAATTACATTATTATTTATACTAAAATAGCTTTGGTAAATAAGTTAAAGCCCACATAGCAGTGGCGTCGGTTGGCGCAGGTGACACCACTTAGCCTTCCACACTAACTTATCTTCGTATACTACCCTACTTACATTATTAATGAGCTATACATATATGTATGTATGTAAATGGAAATTTTGTTCAGGCATTTTGTTTAATATAAAATATGTTTTGTTTTCCATAGAAAAATTGTAACGAGTAATTGTTAAATAAGGAAAAAAACGAGGTCATCGTGGCACAGTGGGAAAGCTTCTGTAAGCTTCTGTATGTGTAACTGCGATAGGTTGTGTGTTCGATTCCCAGTCGTACGATAACTTTAATTTATATATTGTCATTTCTCCACTCTGGTAAAGAAGACAAAGCACGGTGTTAAGGTCTGTCACTCAAAACGCGATATCTTAAGTTCGGGAGAAAAGTGGAGAACGGAGTGTCTTGACTAGATTTTCTCTGACTACTTTGCTATGTGGAAAAAAGCGTAATTAAAGAAAAACAAAAGTTATTAAAATATAATTCTAGTCTTATTATCGTATAAGACTAGATTTATATTGTTTTTGGCTTCTAATATCGAGTAGAACCCTAAAACAATATTAGAACCTGTTTATAATTTATAAAGCACATAAAAGACCATTATGCATGCCATAATTATAACCCCATGAGTCACAAGAGCTTAATATGTAAGTACTTTTTGTAAACGTAATAATATTGTGTTAGAAAGGCTAATCAATTAATTTTACCAAAGGGATTCGCACTGGACATACAGGCATATACAAAAATCCGGTTACCAAGGGAATTTTATTTTAATTTCATACTTTTTCCAAATTTAATTTAGGTGTTTATAAAATGTATTTATGTTAAGCTTAATAAAAAAATAGATTTCTCAGTTTTTGAGGAAAAAATAATTTAAATTTAAACACAACCTTTTTATCCATCTTTACGCTTAACCCGCAAAGCATAGAAAATCGGCCCGAATCCAGATATACACCGCTTTGTCTTATCACCAGAGCGAAGAAATGGAAATAATTTAAATACAATTACCTCGAGTGAGAATCGATCCCACAACTATTACAATGCGCCACGATGACAAGCTTTTATAAAAAAATACCGTTTGAAAGTAATAAAGCCACCGTACACTTAACTAGAGAATCCAATTTGACTAAATGGACGTTAGATCAGTAAACAAATTAGTTAACTAATTATTCATTAAACAGAGTGTACAGAAAACTGTGAAAATTAAGGCCACGACGAAAAATCTTCGCTATTAAGAAAACCGCGAGTCATTGAGTTCAAATAATTAATTTGGATAAATGCAACTGAAATGGTTTTTTCGTTCATAATTCAAAGTATCTTAGAATATATATTTTGCTGTTATATATATATAAATATATATTATTTATGAATTTTATATACAAGTTCCGACCCTACTGCTAATTACATATTTTGCAGCTTCTATCTCTTTCCCGTAGCAGGGTATCCAGAGAGAATCTAGTGTCAAGTCCCTCTCTTCTCCACTTTTTGCCCAAATCCCAAACATTGCATGTTGACTGGCGGAACTCAAGGCCGCCCTTTGTCTTGTACTAGAGCCAAGAAATGGAAATAATTTTAATATAATCCTTACTTATATTAAATATAATTCCTCCGAGTACAGATCGAATCTACAACTGCGCCACGACAGACTAATGGATAGTTTTAAACTAATATTTATGCGCTGTTTGTCAGTTCTCTCAATTTGACGTCTAAATTATAAAAAAAACAAAAATTTTTAACATTTTTTTTAAGTGTTATTCGCACACTTAGGAAATTGAAAAATATTAGAACGCATGGCTTAGCGGTCGGAGCACTCGAACGGTTTTGAAGAGGCGCGGATTCAAATCCCGCTGCGTTAAAAATTTAATACGTTTTCTAAATATGTCTTTTTTAAAATTTATATATTTTTGAGATTGCAAATGTCCTGAAAAGCAAATAATTAATGCAAATGACATCATTTTCCGGCCGAATCCGAGATATTGCCGTATAGAGTGGTGGAACTCAGCGTCACGCTCGTCACCAGAGCGGAGATATGAAAATAATTTAAATATAATCATTCCCCCTAGTGGCAATCCAACCACAACTATTGCGTATACAGTCAGACGTTGTCACACTACGTCACGACGGCCTTTGAATGGATTTTATACGAAGCACCTGTCAATGCAATGTTGAGAACGAATTATAAGGCTTTTAATCTACAAAGTAATAATTTGAATTAACAAAATTAAGTGAAAGTGGAAAATCAATGGTAAAGCTGCAGAAATACACTGTTAAAGCATAATTATGGTGTTCTAAATATTTATGTTAATCGTGTGATTAGTAAATATTTCTTAATTTAATACAGTACTGTTATTAGCGGTCTGAGAGTCGACAGGTGCTTTCGTTATATAGCGGCTTATTTATTGGAATCCAAAATGACGAAATGTTTAATTAGATATATCGTTTACTAATCTTATAAGTACAGATATATTATATATTTTTGTTATAACAAATTTGCTTCTAAAGTTAACCGGTTAAAGATTGGCTTACAGTATGTAAGAAAGGCGACATTACGGCCATTTATTTCAAAAATAAATAAATGTACATATTTGAATTAAAAAAAGATTAGAAAATAAAAAAATGTTGATTCAACTTTAATACGCTTATTAAAGCTTTAACTTATCTATATTTAATTTGTCTATCAATGTTGAAAATTGTAATTTCACCCCCTGCATGCCGTCCAGATTTGATTCAAAATTTGCACGTGTCCTCATCCTATGATTCGTAGCATGCACCGGATATCCTTACTAGAATAACCAGGACAATGAAATAAAAATTAAATTATTTTCTAAACAAGGTGATATGCACCTATATAGATTTTATATTTTCTTACTTTTACACCAATATACACACAATTGCATTATATTTTTTGAATTGATTCTACGCTATTATGTCTATAACGTAAAACCCCTCTAACAAGCCTGCTTTTACCCAAAAGTTATTTTACCCAATGAATTAGCCGCATTGGCTTCACGCAGTAGCTTGAAGTAACTTGAGTATTTTTAATATTTTTTTCCAGACTCACGCTTTTTCTAGCCAGTTTGCGCCTGAATTTGAGGAAGTTGTTGTGTGGCGGGTTATCTTGTTCATCAGAGCAAAGAAATGAAAATAATTTAAACATAATTATTCCCCAGAGTGGGGTATAATTATAAATCGAATCGAATCCACAACCAATCTCAATTACAATCGAACGCTGTCCCACTGCGCCACGATGGTCTCATAAAAAAATATATACCTAACCTAACCACTTATAATTTTTCCCTATCATACCTTGAAACTTATACATGAAAGACTTATACAATAACCCAACAACAATTCTTTACAAGTATTTAAGGTCCATTCCAACCAACGCATCAATTTATAGACATCAGTTATCTTCTTCATTTACAGTTATTGTAATTTATATATCGATCATTAGATATGTAATAATCTAAGAGGCCAGGATGTCAAGGCATGCGTGTAAAAGCTACATCTTCATTATAAAGCTTACTTCATATTGCTTAAGAAAACGGATATATGTTTATGAAAACAAACTTACAACTATTAAAGAATGGAATGTCATCGAATTAAATTTTATATAACTTAATATTGAGTTGTTATATATATTTAAATAAAGTTATTTTCCAGTCTGATTAAAAGCAAAATTTTACTTTTTTGCTGCATTTTGATCAAAACGCTTTAAAAAATGTAATTTTTAACGAAAAAAATTAAAGAATTTAAATGTTTATTATATAGACTATTAATTATTAATAGAATATAAATATATTATCATTACTATCTAATACAAAAATAAACAAAGAAAAATAAAAACTCGCTAAACGCTGTTGCTTTTCACTGTGTCTAGATGGCTTAGGTATTAAACATTACCTGCATTCATAACGGTAACCCTGTGTTTGATACTATACTTTCTTAATAAAATATATGCAAGTATATTACTTCAGTACTTATAAATATGTACATAATATTATAAAGAAATAAATAATAAAAAGATGAAAAATCGGTACACGGCCAGCTAAAATTCAGTTTTGGTTTTGATAAGTGATAATAACGTAAGTTATTTTTTGTTCCCAAATATTTTAAATTTTCTCTACATTTTAGACATTTACCTTATTTAGGTGGGAGAATCGACAGTGGATGTACATAAAGAGTGTAATATAAACTCACAAATTAATCATTTATATACTTGGCCTTTGTAAAACTATATACAGTATATATCTAATAGAGCAAAAACAGAGAATTAAGTGACAACTCTCTTTTTCTCTTTCTCTCTCTTTATCTGGCTGACTCATGATAGTACGATATAAAATATTATTTCAATACAAAAAGTAATTATTACACTATTCATAAAAAGTGTAAAGCCCCATACTAAAATTTTATCTCAGCATGATCCCAAGACATAAACGTTAAGACAAAGTAAAAGGTCTGTATTGTAAGAGCAATAAATCACTTCAAGTATATAGAGGATAATATTAAGTATTTATTCAAGGCACAAATACAGGCTTGAAGGAAACGCGTAAACAAGAACCTTCGCGAAGTTTTATAGCGAAATTAAAGCTCCCATTCGGTATAATAGCAAAAGTTTTCTTTGGGTAAAGGTGTGCTTATTTCATATTGTTAAATACAAATAGTTACTTTTCAATGTTTTGTCGATTGTAATAATAATTTTTTTTTTTGTTTTTTTTTTACTTTATCTTCTGATTTTTAATTTATATTATATGTTAATGTAACCGCCCGAATGCGGTAATTTTCAGTACAATTGAAGATTTGCCAATTAAAATGGTAAAAGTCCGACTTGCTCTGGGCTTTTACAGTAACAAATATTAGATTGGAAATAACCTGTGAGGTTAATATTGAAATGATACAAAAGATCTGTATAGGATACAACCTCAATATTATTTGAGTAAAATTTAGTAATAAATATTGTTACTAAAAATCTAAATAGCACTATAAAATTGAAGTAAATAGTGCACCATCGTAAATCTTAAAACTTTTATTTAAAACATCCGTCTCTTTTTGACTGGGAGAAATATCTGTGAAGTTTTATTGAATAGAATTTTAAGTACGTTGCGGACTTCTTGGAGATATTTTTATTATTCGCAAGGTAAGTTGTCAGTGTAAAAATAAGTTCAGTTTCCTTGTAGGGACGGATAACGTCTCCCTCCGATTCAACTGTCCTTTTTTGGGCGATTTAAATGTTTTTATTATGATTTAAATAAATTACAAAAAAATCTAGTTAATTGCCTAAGTTCAAAAAAATTGTATAGTTGTATATCTAATTTATTAATTGATTTGAAACAATTATTTTGCCACTAGTTGTTTGTTTCTTCATATTTTCCTCGCACATGTTAGTGGAAGGGCTCGAATTAAAAACGTTGGCCCCTTAAACAATTTATAAGACAGCCATTAGTATGCATGTCACACAATAATATTAAATAATTACTTTTAACGACATCTAAGTAAGGTATTAAAATATTCTATTCGCAATTTCAAAGAATTTAACTTTGCATAATGAAGCTAGGGGAGGACTCGATTATGAAATTTTACTTAAACCTTAGTTGTAACACAGTAGTTGCTATTATGTGGTCCGTTATGACGCCAGGGATAGTAGATTCCTGATTAACCTACAAGTATGAATATATTTATATATATATTAAAATAGATTAATATGAATATATATTGAAAAATAGTACTTTTAAAAGAGATTATCGTTTGCAGCTTATATTTTAGATACTTGGATCAAAAATATATTTACAGGTTTCTAAATAAAAAATCTTTTTTGCATACCTTTATAATTTTTCCTAATATTATACATACATAAATCACTTACAGCTTCACGCTTTTCAACTATCCGTCCAAAATCTAGACGTTGCAAGTTAAGTGGCAGAAGATTTGAACGCCGCGTTATATCTTAGGTTGGAGTGCGAAGACATTTTAAATAATCATTCCCCCTAAAGATAATCGAAGTCCCACTGCACCACTATTGGTAAAACTAACTATTAGAAATAAAAGACTATCTAGCCATATTAGTTGAAAACACATACTCTAACCCATTTTTCGTATTTTATAATGTTTCTCCCATTTCCAGTATTTATTACACATTTCAGTTTGAACAAGTTGTGCATTTTGTTTGTCATACTAAAAAAGTTATATATCAAAAAGAGTATATTGTAACTTCTAGGCACGGAATATGCGGTTGGCATAAAAATTGTACGTTAGACACAGCTTTATTTTTTCAGGCACAATATTAAATGCGATTTGTTTGACTTGTGTTTTTGATTTGTTTCGAGATATGGCCGGTTAAATTATAAAATCAGCTTTGGATTGTAAAGTAGGTTTCCTCTATTTAATATACATTGTATACTATACTACTATAAAAGAACGCGCTTTCGGTTACGTGGAGCTTTCATGTTGGAGATGCGTGAAGTTTTTTTTAGTAATTCCACGGTCTTCTTCTCATAGTAGAGTAGTCAGAGAGAACGTAGTGTCAAGACATTTCCCCGCGAGAAATCAATTGAGAGGCGGAACTGTACGCCGCACTTTGTCTTAGGTACCAGTTGAGTAAAGAAGAAGAAAGAATATTTCTATTATACAAAATTGGTGAATGACATTAAAAAAAAATCTACTTTTATTTAAAATCAAAAACCTCGTTAAAAAATGTATATGACATTCAAATTCATTCAAATAACTTTTCAATATATAAACCTAATTTTCATGAAAAATGTTTATTATTTCATTTATTTAAATCAACATAAGACATATTTAAAAACCGTATAAAAATTTGAACGCAGCGGAATGGGAACCCGCGCCTCTTGAAAACCGTTGAAGCGCTCTGACCGCTAGGCCATGTGTTCTACATCCATCTGCTTCGAAATTCTTATACGCTTATTACAACTTATATTTGTTGTCAGCATATCTGCAGAGATTTCTGCTAACTATATATATATAAATATATCTTTTTCAATTTCCTAACTGTGCGAATAACACTTTTCTAAGTGTTAAAATACAACACAAAACAATTTTCCAATAACTTTTCCATACAAAAACCTAATTTTCATTACAAAAATCACAATTTCTCTTACATCTTTAAAGCATTTCTTACACCTCTAAGCCTTGTTAACCATGTTAAGCTATAAACCGTACACAATTTGAAACATAATGTATTCTAGTGCGCGCGATAAAACCCTATAGTTAAGACCGGTTTAAAACTAAACGACAAACGCAATTATTAGGATCCGTATAACAAAGTAACTTCTGGAATTAATACTTTGTTCGTTACAGTACTGCCATAGATTATGAAATAGACGAGTCTTTATATTAGTATATAGCTATAAATGTAAAAAAAATGTTTGTCCGTTTCTTTGTATTTTTAGTTTAAGCTTGTTTTTAACGAATTATGGATTGAAAAAAGTGATAGTAAAAAACGCACAGATACAGCTGTAATTTATGTAATGTTTTATTAATATATATTAACGAGTTTGTGGCCATCGTGGCGCAGTGGTACAGTGCCTGATTTATCGCGATCGTATGTGGTTTGGCGTCTCACAGGGAGAATGATTACATTTGAATTATTGACATTTCTCCGCTCTGGTAAGACAAAACGCGGTGTTGAGTTCCGCCTCACAACACGCAATGTCTCGACGTCGGTAAGTTATTAGAGAACGGAGTGTCTTGACAATAGTTTCTCCCTGATTACCCTGCTATGCAGGAAAAAGCGTGAAGCTGCTTTTTTTACCAATACCAATTTATCTATCAATTAATGTAAAAAAATCTTGTAACGCTATTTTAGCTAACTTCTAGTCGCCCGATTTGTTTGTAACGCCACGAGTTAAAATCCGATGATAATGAAATATATATATTTAGTTTGTTTTATAACTAATTTGTTATTTTTATTTAGTTCATATTTATAATATGGAAAATTGTTTTGCTTTATATAAAATGATAAATATATAAAACGTAATTTGCTGATATTCATTAAAAAAATACCTAATATAGTAAATTTATATACAATATATAAAATAAACAGCTATAGTTGTTTTTTTTTTATTTATGAAACTAGTCTAGGTCTAGGTAAAACTAGTCTAGGTCTAGTTTAAGAAAGTATTGCAGTAAGTTTAATTGGACTCCGCCAGACAACACATGATATATTCAAAATTTAAAAATATATATTAACTTCGCTGTAAAACGATATGAACGACACAAACTTATAGGATTTGGCGCTATTTAGTGTAACTATTAAAAATTAAAACTCAAACATAGCCCAGTGTAACAATATGTCGTAAATAATTTACAAAACAGCCTCTGCACTCATGTGTCGCTCACTAACTATCGCTGCTTCGTTACAGAGCAGATTAATATTTCGACGCAGTAAATACGTTATGCGGACACTGTCCGAACTTGTCCGAGTAAATTGGCGAAGTTGCCAACCCCTGGGAATGGGGGTTTAAAGGGTTGGTAGTGGAATTTGGAAAATTATGAATGTATATGCAACTGCAACGCATTTGTGTTTTTAATTTACATATACATATATATATAAATAATGTCTATTTTATATGAAAATTTGTACCAAGTTTGAAAGTGGAAAGCACAGTGTTTTAACACTGGCCTCTCTCAAACTTCTCTGCTATACAGGAACAAGTATTAGGCTGAACTAAGTTCAGTGTTTTTTCAATGAATTTTGTAAAGAAAAGAACCCATGTGCGTGTGTATGTGTAAATACAACGAAATATAATTAAAATGTCATTCTATGAATAACGTATTTTATGATTTTATATTACTTAACATTTCATATATTTTGTGAGTAATTTATACATTTGATTATGTTTACTCGCGGACGTTTCATTAACGTTCAAATTATTACGTTTTAATTACATTTATTTTCCCCTTGTATGAAATACTTGGATATAAAATCCAATTCTATAGTACATGAGGTTTGTAAAAATTTACGCAAATAAAATTTTAATATAGTCAGGTCATAACAATGTTGTAACGCAGTGGGACAAAGTTGGACTGTAGTCGTGATTGGTTGTGGGTTCAATTACCACACAAAGGAATGCTCGTAACTAAATATTTTCATTTCTCCGCTCTGGAAAGTCAAAGCGCGGCAAAGTTGAAAACGATGTGTTTCGTTTTTAGTTGTTGGTTTTTTTTTAATTTTTGCATTTCTCTAGAAATATGCAGAGATCATTTATTTTGAGTGTTACTATTTTAACCGGAATTTAATTTCAATAATCGATTCGGTTAAAAAAGTTTCATATAAAATTTGTATAAAATTGTGAATACCAAAGTCGTTAATAGAAAGAATGTAATGAATGAAAGTCATACAGCAAAAACCAAAAACAAGCGACTTTGTAATTAATACATATTGAAATCTCCAAACAAAATAACCAGAATCTATCTGCACAGAATAAATAATTGAAATTGAATTCGAATCGTTCGTATTTATTATAACAATGTAACATAATCACAGGGGCAATGTTTAATTAAACCGTACAACAAGTATTTCAATAAAGTTGACACGCGACAGCCCTAATTATGTAGAGCTACTCGTGGTATGCGTATCTTTTGCACACTGTAGAAGAACGCTTCGATTGCTTTGTTTGTATTTTTTTTTATTATTTTTGTTACTACTTATATGCATGTCATCGTTAATATCGTTGTATCCCTAGCGGAGTAGTCAGGGAACTACTGTCCCTGTATACTTCTTAGGTCTCGTCCATTATCGTCAACCTCTTCATACACTCCCTCCTCATGCTTTTTATATTAACTTCCTCCAGTTTCATCGATACTGTGTTTTTAAAGGTCACCTTCTACCAATCTTACCGCTCACTTAGCTTCAATTCTATTTCGATTTAAAATACATTGTTCCAAATTAGGTTGTAAATATTGACAATACAATACAAATAAAGAAAAAAATGCCAAATATTATCTATAAGTCTTTAATAGAATGATTACTTAATAAAAACACATAGCTGGAATTAAACCTGCACCTTTAAATACACATTCGGATCATTTTTTTCTTTTGTTGTCCTAAATAAAATGAAAAACATTTACGGATAGAGTACCGATGCCACTTTAAATTAAAATAGTTGCCTGTATTTATTTGTCTACTGTATTATTTACGTCTGTCAATATCACGATACTACGAATCTAATTTAAACATTTCAAACACAAATCCGTAGTGGCTCTAATGTTGATACTCAATTAATTCGCTGGTAAATCGCCACATTCAAAATATATGAACAATGTATGAAAATTCATTATTGATTAGATTGAAGTCTGCTTGTGGCACAGAACGTTTTACCTCTATGATTTGAATACTGTACTTTGAAATTGATAAACTTTATATTATCAAAATATTAGCTTTAATTTAGTTTTTCTCTTGAATTTTACGTGCTAGGCTAAATACTTAGTGATTTAACACAGTGTTCTTAGCTCCGGTCACATCTCAACATATATATGTAGATTTTATATCATAGACCATGCTATTATCTGAGTCTGATGCTGAGTCAGAGAGAACTTAAGGTCAAGACACTCCGTTCTCCGCTTCCAGTTAAATTCGGAGTGTGGATAGAGTGGAGAAATTCACCGCCGCGCCTTGTGTTTTTAATAATACAAATGTTTGTATGAAAATATAAATTCTTCAGTGGGTATCTGAATCTAGAACTTCCGTCTTCTATAACGTGCTTTTATTATGAATTTTTAACCATTATACAAAATAATCTGTGAAAGCACCGATCCTTGTTGTTATAAAATATATAGGTGTATTCATATGGAATATATGTGTAAGTACTTATATTTATGGAAGAGTAATAGGATCCTATGGGATAATAGCTCTTTGTGAAAGATCGTACGTGCCGTCTAACTTATTTATACAAAGTAGGTTCTAACATATAATAATTTGGCAGTAGTGATATTTAACTTCATCTACCTTAAATACACAGTTGGCGCACTGCGACAGCGTCTGATGGTTGTGGGTTCGATTAAACACATACTCAGGAAATTGTAAAGCATAATAAGTTCTTTGATTTTCACGATTATTACACATTTTGAAATGAAACTATTTTTAACCGGATTAATCGCGTATAATATTGGTATTTGTATTCGAAAATACATTTTAGAACCCGATAGACATGGAAAGAATGAGACAAAATCCTCACTTCGTTAACGAAATAGTAGAAATATATTTAAGTATCTAGAATTTCAAATTAATATTCAATACAAAGAACCGTCATACTCGTATTTCGCAAGACTTTTTCTTTTAAAACAATGCTTATGTTTCACTAATAATTAAACATTGTTCCGTTTTGTGTAGGTTGGTATAAACATTGACTTTATCACTATGAATATATTACAGTTTAACAATTAACAGGTCGTATACTTATTTACATTTCAAACGCCTTTTTTTGTGTTACGATTTGTAATCAAATTGTTTGTGCAATTACGAGGAAGGGGAAATCTTGATAGTTTTTAATTTTTATTAAGTATGAATAGATCAATTCGTACGATAGAGCAGTGAGTGCCAAAATTTTTAATTTTTTTTTACAATTTGCGGAAGTCGCCGCATTTAAAGTAAGTTTCTTTTTTTTCCGCATTTCTTTCTGCGTTTTCCGCCCGAATTGCGTGTCAAACGGCAGAACTCAACGCCACGCGTTGTCTCATACCAGAGCGGAGAAATAGTAAATATAATCATTCCCCGATTAGAGATGCAACCCACAACCATCGCTTTCACAGTCGAATGCAGTCGCACTGCACCACGACGACCTCATTAAATACACATTATACTATAAGTATATATACTACATTTTACACTATAGAAGTCACGTTAGATGTTTTATCTATTAATGCCAGTATACAGATTTATGCCGGCGTGGGTGTGGATTAGGAGATTATTTAACTAATTTATAATCAAATTCGTGTTGAACATTCATATTCATTGAGCTCTTGTATGAATTAAATTATAATTTTGACACGGCGGCTTACTTTGATGTTGGGAACAAGTAATGATGTATACCAGTACTTGGTAATAGTAGTGAGTACAAAGTTTTTGTGCTTTGTTAATCACTGGCAAGACAGTAAGGCAATTAATGTTGAATGCAGGGAATTTTTTTGGATTTGTATAATTAGAACGAAAATAACTAAATACTTTTTTGTAAATATCCCCTAAAATGTAATAATAATGTATGTTCGTTTATTATATCATTTAAATTTTTTTATTTCCTTGCTAGAGTAAGACGCATAGTGTGGAGTTGAGTTCCGCTTCGAAGCTTCAAGCTTTATACAGAGGTATAACCGAAGTACTTTTCGTGAAAAATATTTCAATTTTTATCGCACAACAATCTTTCTCTGAAACGTTTCTTTAAATATTACTTGAACTTTGATGTCACGTTATTTGATGTGGAAGACCAAGTATTATTGACTGTTTAAAGTGTAAGTAGATATCTATATATGTCATATAAGAAAAAAAAAACTAAATTCTTAATTGCAACAAGCAATAAAAATTTGCTTAATTTGATTAGAATTTCTAACCTAGGTAATATTACAAATACTAATAATATTATAGTAAAAAGACGAAAGTCAGAGGGTTTTCTTATATGTAATTCAAATATTATTAATATAGAGATGAGAAAGATATATGAAGCAAAGTTGATCGATATGAGAGGCAAGGGGGATCCATAATGATATTCCAGAACACAGCATCGATAATACTGGAGGATGCTCATGTAAAAAGCATGAGGAAGGAGGAGGGTCTGTATAAAGAGGTTGACGATAGTGGATGAGGTGAAAGAAGTACGCAGGTACTGTAGCGCTTGGCGTTGCGTTCTCTCACACTACCCCTAGGTATAAGGCGTGATAAAGCTAAAAAAAAAGGGATATATGATATAATTGATAATAATAAAAGCGGAACTTTACCAACGTGTCACTTTATACAAAAGTGTTTGTCAGACACATGATAATTTTTATAGTATTTATTTTATAATTTAATATAAATCTAATGCGTTATTATAAAAAATATTAGCTTTGGATTGGGTAAAATTTAAACTATGACAAATTTTATTATTATCCGTATATATTTTATCCGTCATTATTGTAAAAAGTAATTTAACCGGTTTTTTTCACATACATATAGATTTAAAAACACAAAACACTTCACAATTTTTAATTAAGAAAATAACACAAAAATGTACGCATTACACAAACGCAGAATGGAAAGTGAAAATCGGATAGAAGTACAATCCGAGGTAAATGGTAGCAACGAACAGGCATACCTGGTCGCGTACATTTGCGATATAATTATGAAATATGGCTGGGACACGCCAGTAGAGCTACTAGAAGTTATACATATTCTAGGAAAAGAGAAAAAATGAGTGTTTTAAATTCAAAAAAGAAGAGAAGCCTCCTTATAAATTACGAGATATGTGGAGACATATTTGTTGTTATAGGTTTTATTATTATACGATACAAAGGTATGGTAATAACGAATACAATAATATATTGCTTCTAGTAGAACAAAATTCATCAACTTGAGTTATACAAACTCAATAGACTTAAGTAAATATTGGTGAAAGAGGGACCTATAAAAATAAAGTATTTCTTTAAATACGTTTTTTTACTTTTTTATTATTTATAAATACAGGTGTACGTACAATGTATAAGGCTAACGATCGGTAAATTCAACGAGCTTACCAGATAACAAATTGTTATCACATTACATTTTCAAGCAAGTTCTCGTACAATTAGGTCAGTTTGAACTTTGTGAACAACACAAATGAAAAATAAGCATTTCCAACAAGAAACGAATCGATTTTTTCTATGTCGTTCAAAAACACTGTAGCTATACAATCTCACAAAGAACCTAAATCATGGCAGCAATTTCAAAAGAACGGAACGCATAACGCTACATACCCACCCACCCATTGCAGTTTAATTTTATTCTTGTATCTCGTGTAGGTACTTAAAAATTTTTATCCGACACGAATCTTTAACAAAGTGTCGCATGTAAAAGTTTTATTCAGAACGCTAAAATTAATATAGAGAACTTTTTAAAAATATAATTAGGCTTGATTGCACACTTCTTAAAGCTTTAACTACTATTAGACATCACAACATTAGGACTTTTAACTTTTTTTAAATTTATAACATGCTTTTGTTAGCTTCACTTGTCCATGTATCTATGTAAGATATCTTACAGCACTTTTTAGAACAATTTGTTGCCGTCCAATTTTGCTTAAAAATTTGAAGCTTTGTTAGCTTGAAGAAGGAAGTAATCTACACATATAATCAAAATGTAACTGTCTGTATATGAGTGTAAATATTATTGGTGACATTTGTCAATCAATGTAATAGAACCTTTTGGGTTCTTGAATTAGTGTTTTTGAATTTTTTTTCTGTTTGTCCGTGCACGCTAATCTCAGAAGCGGCTTAGCTATTATATTTCGGTAAACTTCCCCTTAACATTTAGTTTTTATTTCATTTCAATTGATCCATAAATAAAAAAGTTAAAACAATTTGAATTATACATTTAGGCAGTTTGTGATTAAATGAGAACGCGGGCGGAACACGAAACAGTGTAGTCGTGTAGTTTAAGGCAGGCGAAACCGCGAGCGGGTAGCTAGTTACAAATAAATTACAATATAAAAGTCCAGAGCAGAATTCAGACCACAATCAACGCCTCACCTGGTTGTGCCTTCAAGACTTCAATTGAACTTGCTACGGCTTTCACAAAAAAATTAAGTATCAACTTTACAAATACTTAAGAGCTTTATTATAAAACTTGTTAACTTATAACATTCGTTCCGCTACGTCCATAGAAACTACCAAACAAATTAATGAAACAATGCACAGGTTTTAGGAAAACTATTATGACATATTACATAAATAATTCACTAGAAACGTACATATGTCAAAACGATATAACAACTTCATTTCAATTTAATTTCAAACACTTTGAGTTATTTTCAACAAAATTCCTAACAAAGCAGATTGAATTTCTAAATATATGTGTTTTCATTGACCAGTCGACATTTCACGAAATGGCGTATGCAGATTAACAGGGGACAAATTGTATTGGCTAGCAAATTCTGGAACTAATTATGTACGGTATGCATATTTAGTATGTGAATTTGAAAAAAGTGCAACCTTTTAAGTATTTATTATTTTGCTTTAACTTATTTTTAATGAAGAGTAAAATATTTCAACATTAATAAAGTGTTAGGATATTAAAAACATTTTTAGAAATGTACATCACATAGGTCCGTTCCATGAACGCTTATACTTAGCAGTCAGAGCGCTTGGGACTTTTGGAAACAAAAGGAGAAAGTTCAAATCCAGCTGCGTTCAAATTTTCATACGTTTTCTAAAAATGTTTGACAAGATTAAAATGTTCTTTAATAAATTATGCAATTTGATTACAAGGAATCGCAGAAAATATATTCTTGGCTATATAAGTACTTAGGTTACATTAAGTATTTTTAATATTTATTTTTAACTATTGTAGAGTACAAAACCAATTTATATATTCATCCAAAAAGCACTATGCCAAATTTTCTCTAACCAATATAGACGTAAACCTACAACAACTATTGCTCTATATTTCAACTTAGCCAAGATGGCATTCTAAAACTTATTTTAATTCAAGTAAAATATATGTTTATAAGTTTCTTTTCATAATAACTTTTAATACGTATTAAATGAAGGATATTGAATTTTCTTCGCTATCACAGAACATAGCTTCAAGTTTTTATTAGTAGTAAACTTGATTTTTTACGGTTGTGGAAATCAAAGACGCATTCCATTAGTGAAATTGGCATTGAGCCAATGGGGTTACGGTGAGTTTTATAGTTAAATCTCATCTTGGAATTTCTTATATATAAATCTTTAATAAACAAAATAATCCGTATAGTTTTAATACAACTACTATAGTGTACTTTTAATGATTATTATATAAATTAATAAAATTCTTTATCTTTTTTTTTTACTTATTCAATTTATCGATTATATTTGACACGTTACAGGGTTAGATTTGTAACTAGCGGATTCTAATACCATTCAAAGCCATTAGGGCTTGTAGCTCCGCTCGACTGTTTGTTAATCCTCGTACCTAAACTCACGAACTCAGTCTTAGGATTCAGAATCAATAACCACTATACCGTGTTTTGCTTAACCAGTTACATATTCACATTAAAAAATATTAAATTCAGAACATTTCCTTATAAAATACAAACTGAATTGAAGATTGCTTTGTTTATCTTCATGTATCTTCCGCATACAGCAGTATAGGAATAAAGAACCTTTGCTCTATATTTCCGCTCAATTTCCACATAACATGTACAAGTATAGCATCAATAGTGGAGCTTAATGCCATATTTTACCAGAGCAGAACGGAGTGTCTTGACACTAGGTTCTCTCTGACTACCCTGCTATGTGGAAAAAAGCGTGAAGCAAAAACATATCTCTACTCAGTTAGAGATCGAACCTGCAAACATCGCGTGTAAGTAAGAACTGTCGCCCTGTACCACGACAGCCTCGAATATAAACAGCTCTATATATCACTTTAGAAATGATTTTCAATTAGAACTGAAATGCAAACGCAATAGCCACTGGCCGCGGTCTAATTACGTATCGCCTTTACGACTCCGCGAATAATTTCGATCTACATAAAACGATTTAATGAGCACTAAATATCTAGACAATGGCCTCTTAGAAATCAAACCTTCGTAGCTTATTGTTACGTGAAAGTAATCAACAGTTTCATTTTACTTTATGCTTATTACGTTTAAGTATTTATGGGAAAGTTTGCTGGTAGTTATAAATATAAACACATATAATAGTGCAATGAAAGGATTTATAAACTTTGAATTTATTTGGCAAGAGTCGATAGTGAGACTGTTAATTTAAATATTTAAGTTTAGAAGATTGATTGTAATTGAATCAAACAAATTAAATTAAAAAAATACACACAAAATTGCAGTTTTACACACAATTTCTCAAAAATACAAGCACAACTAACTAAATTATCAGGATTAAGTTATATTTTTGTACTGAATATATGTATCTGTATATAATTAGTTTTTTAGTTATGTTAAGTTAAGTCATGTGACGGTTGGGGAGGAGAGAATAGGGATTTCTGTTTGTGTCACAAGTTCTTTTTCATATTTCACTAGTTTCAGCTTTATTTTTAGTATCGTAATAAAAATAAAAAATATACGAAAATTGAATATGTCCATAATCTTATGTGAGTGAATAGCACTTTGAAATATTAAAAAATAATTGAGTAAATATCGTCCTTGTTTTTTTATAAATGATTAGAAAGCATATAATATACATGGAAGTCATTGTGGCGCAATAGGCCAGCAGCTAACTGTAAACACGGTTGGTTGTGGGTTTGATTCCCACTGGTAGGAATGACTATAATTTATTTATTTTATTTTTTCCGATCTCGTCTGTCACTCAACACGCGATTTCTCAACGTAAAGTGGAGAAAGGAGGAGTGTTTTGACACTAGACTCTATCTCACAACTATGCTATACTAAGAGAGAGAGAGAGAGAGCTGTAATGACCACATAAGTTATTAAAAAAGCACATTATATCAGTTCAAATAATAAAAACTCAAACAAGAAACAAATCACACAAGCATTATGACTCGGAAAACTAATCAGTTCAATTATACTTTATAATGGAAAGCGATAAATTGCGAATTGGTCATTCCGATGTCGTAAACTCGGTATCGATATGCGGAATTGATGGAAGAATTTAATTTACTGTTTTCTTATTTGTGATAAGAAATAATACGTAAATATCTAAATTAAAAAAAAACTTAAGTAGCTCATACCTGTTAACATTTTCGAGTGGAGATTGAAGTTGTAACTATTGCCTTAATAGTCAGTTACTAACTAATAAAAGAATGACTAAAATTGTAACTTATAGAATTTTATTGTTTATTAAGCAATTATTTATTATATGACTTATATTTATATATAATTTTTATATATATTGCCAAATAATTTTATTTTTAGTTAGCCAGATTAAGATAACCTTGATCAACAATAATTAATGTATATAGTTCAGACAAATTAATGGTTAGATAGAAAGCTTGTACATAAAAATAAAATGTTCTCCCTAATAAACAATCGGTCTCAATGGTAATCGCACCCATGACGTCCGGCATAGCAATCACATCTATGCCAATGAACATTATATTGAATGGCTATTTTTATTAAATTATACAAAATATAAATAGTATTTAATTTGTAAAAAAGTAAAGTTCTATATTCAAGAACTTGCAATTGACTTTATTGCAACAAATCAATTGACCTACAAAATCTTTACTTCAAACTCGATTACATTCTAAAAGCATAAAGCTTGCTACCAAAAACCAACCACGTCGCGCTACAGACTTCATATCGATCACCGAACCGATATTCCCAAGTCAACAATAGACCCGCTACAATGAAACGTCAATGACAAATGAATTCTGACGTCTATAAATTGTCACGAATAAAAGATTATCTATACTGAAATAAATACAGACAATGGTCCCTTTATTGCAATCTGGATACCCTCCCTTAATGCTAAATGCATTTAAAAATTGCAGGGGGTATAGGGTGTGTTATATGGATAATAGTCAAAATATAGCTTATTATTTATGAAAATTAATAAAATGATATGAAAGAAAAACATAACAGCTCTTCATTTTTTTCAGCATAACTTACGAAAATGTAGTGAGTTTAATAATTATTATATATATTTCTAATGCATAATTATAAAATAAATATATCAATAGAGGCCATCGTGGAGCAGTGTGAGTTCGATCCTCACTCAGGTAAATGATTATATTTCAATTATTGTAGTTTTTTTGTTCTGGTGCAGGCAGTACACGCAATATTTCTAATTCGGGCGGAAAGTGGAGAACGGAGTTTTTTGACACTAGGTTCTCTCTGACTTCCCTACTATGCGACAAAAACATAAAGCTATAATTGTTAATAATGTTAGTTAATATAATTGTGCTTATAATATTGAATTATAATTTTTTTTTAGCTCTGTGCACTTACTCCCCCGTTCATTATCCTCATATTGTTTTCATAATTTTCATATAAAATGTTCTACAGTTTTTCCTTCACGTAATAATATATTAATATTAATAGTGATTAGGTATAATTTCTATTTCACCTCATTTCAAACCATTTTAATGTATTGAAAGACCAAGTTCCCTTATTTTAGACGTTTCAGAGTTCTAGGTAGATGAGTTATGAAGGTTATCTATCTAAATAAATAGGGGACTAACAATAGGCCTTTTATTACGGGGACAATAACTACGATCAAAGTTTGCTACCCTAAAGGGGACGCTCCAAATGGTAGAGTAATTTAATAGAAATTTTCTTATTAATAACATTAAAGGTTCATTTGTTGTGTAATTTATTTAATAAAGATAATTTCGCGTAGCTTTTGAAGCTATCTCAAAATGCGTTGAGATGTCGAAAGTGTGGTTTTCTGTTGAGTGAATTCGCTACATATTGTCGTTATATAAATATTGAGAGAATTTAATGGTATGTTGGATGGCAACAATTTATTAGACAAAATGGAAATGGAAATCAAATGCTTATTTTTGTTTCAAATAAAAAGAAATACTATGAAGCCAGCTATATAATAAAACTACGAACCGAAATAAGAACGGGTCAAAAACAAAACACATTCATTTATCTGTGTCAGAATTTTTTCTAGCTCATTTCTTCTGTCGACATAAACAGTTGATTACGTTTTAATATTACTTTAAAAGGAAACTTGAGAAAACTTCGCCGATAGGTCTTGGAAATTACTTGTATACTGTTACAGTACTTTATTATAGTCGTTTCATGTTTGTTTTATTGTAATAAAAATTGAAAATTTGCTCTATAATAGAGTACATATATATATTGAAAGCATATTTATTGTAAATGAAGAGCCACCAGGCCAAAAATAAATTAAATAACGGAAAAAAATAATAACTTAATATTTATTTTATATATAAACGTTATTTTCGGAGAGATAAGGTTTTTTAAGTTTAGACATAATTTGCTTAGGTACGCTTTCCAGCTTCCATGTATACTAGGTAGTTATCCTGACTTCGCTTACAATTTTAATGATTTAAGTTAATGTTACGAAACGAAACGAATTTCTGTTTAGAAAGTAAATATAAATTGGATCGTTAAATATTTAACAAACATACTCTAAACTAAAATATACCCTGATAATCTCTCAAGTCTATTCGGAAATATAATTATGTAATTAATTATGTACTAATTAAAGGAAAAATATATTTCAAACTCAGACAGTGGTTACACTGTTTTAATATATTGATGACAGAAGTTTTATATTCTCTATAATAATATTTATTAAACACATTTTGCAAAACACTTAAATATCAAAAAAATACACCCACCTTTAATATAATATACCAATGCTGTTTCAGCTTTCAGGGGCCCAACAATTTTAGATTTATCAACCTAAAATTGAAGCTGCTACCTCTTGATAACCACACGATAGTATTTGAAAATACAATAAATTTATTTCCATAATAAATATTCGTATTCCCACCAAGCTGTGGTGTGAGCACGCGTCACAATCACTAGGGTAGTGAGTGGTGTCACGTGTACGCAGTTAGTACTACTTTATGGTTTTGCCTAAATGTGTTTCTTTTGTTAGAAAATAATGTGTACAAAATAAATTATTTGACTGCAATTACGGATTATTTTTTATACAGTCAGAGAGAATATACTAATAAGAAATTCGTATTTTTCTTCGATTTCGAGACATTGTGTGTTGCGTCGCGGAACTCAATGCTGCACTTTTCTTCTTGAACGGAGCGGAGAAATGAAAATAATTAAAAAGATGATCATTCCATTGAGTTGAAATCAAACCCACAACCAATCCCGATTACAGTCAGACGCTATAACTGCGCCAAGATGGCCTCTATTGTCATTATCCTTGTAACCCATACTAATATCATAAATGCGAAAGTAACTCTGTCTGTCTGATGATGTCCATCACCGCCAAACCGCTGAACCGATTGTGATAAAATTTGAGATACTTGAGGGTCTTGCGATGAACTTAGGCTTCTTTTTCACCCATTTTTTTATGCTTTCCAAGAATTTTATTGTTTCACGAAAAGGCCGCTGAAAATACAACCCAGCTAAAGTTCACGCAGATAAAACCGCAAACGAGTCGCTAGTATATAATAAAGTAGCATTTAACTGCGATTATCAATTTTCATTCTAACTAGTAAATACAAAATTAAGAACACAAAATAACTATATATTAACAACGCAAATAATACAAATCACATATTAAATTAACATATAACAGTGCGGATTGTTTTATTATATACCCATTAAGTATAAAATCATTAACAGTAATTGAAATATCTAAATCAAATATTTCGTGCGAATAATGCTCGTAAATACGTAGTGTATGTGTAACATTATATAAATATTTATATTAACTAAAAATAATTCTGTATAGTGAGAATATATTATTTATTATATTAATATAGAAGCTTTTTAACATTTTTAAAATTATACACACTTTAAATGAAAAAAACCTTTTTACAAATCACATAAAGTTAAAATTGTTATATATTAAAGTTCAAATTTCAATATGTTATGCTAAAAATATAGTTTTCGTAGCGGAATGAGATAGAGTATGAACGCAATAATTAATGAGGGTTAGTGGTATAATGATATCCAAATTATTTTAATTTCCCTGATCTTGTAAGAAAAAAGGGGAGTTCCGCTACTTAATACTGTGCTATGTCTCGTATTGACACTAGATTAAAATACAACTACAGCCTGTTGTTGCGCAAAATTGACTTTATATTACTATAAAAAATATTGACTTTCATTTCTTCTCCATACTTATTTTTTGTAACAAGGTGTCCAGAGTCAAGAGATTTGTTTATGTGCTAAGATATGGATATATCTTCTCTATAGTCTTGAATTAAGGCGGAAACTGGAGAACGTAGTGTCTTGACACTAGTTTCTCTTCATGTACCCTGCTATACGGGAAAAAACGTGAAGCTGGAAAAGAAAGTACCCGCCCTTATATTAAACACGCTGCCGCTACCGCTGCACTTTGTAATATGAACATACTCGCAGATTATCGAATATTGACGGGTGACTGGTCCTAAATGCGAAATCTTTATTACATTAGATTTATGATAGAGATTGCTATACGCCATTGAGTTATAATAAACTTGTATTATTATTACCGTATTATCTCTGTAGTAAAATTATATCTATATATAAAGTTTCTCCTTGGTTTTTCTAATAACATTTTTTTATTATTATTAATAGCACGGGAAAAATCTAATAAGCCTTGGATATGGCATTTGAACACTTGTCTATCAATGTTGTTTGCGACTCATTGGAGGCTTTGGGGAAAAAATTGTACTTATTATCGTAAAAAGCGCGGCGTTGACTTCCGCCACTCAACACGCAATGTCTTGCATTCAAGAGTACAGCTGAGTACTGAGTGTTTGATTATTTATTACCTCCATCTACTAGCTACCTGTTCTCTAGAGAAGATTATTTCAGTAATTTGTAATTAGGTCACGTCTGCTGAAAAATGTTTTACTGTTAGTAAGCAAACCGTACGTCCTATAGTAATATAAAAGAAACACTTAAAATAAATATATATCAAAAGTGAAAATTGAAGTGTTTTAAACATAGCTTCCTAAATCCAACGTAACCGTTTCACGACGTGCTCTTATTACTGATATAGGGTGTCCATATAAGAATATATATATATATTTAGTATATAATCCGTGTAAATGAGTCAAGTCACCGATTCTAACGATAAAAGCTATATCTTAACTTGAAAAAGACATATTTAGAAAACGTGTAATAATTTGAACGCACGGTTGAACGGTTTTAAAGAGGCGCGCGTTCAAAACCGAGATAAAGAGAGGTTCAAAACAGAGATATTCGACAGACAAATCAACTTTGACCACAATTGTTGAATTTGTTTTTAATTTTCAATTATTAAAAAAAAATGTAATAATCCCAAACTTAACTCAATACTACGAAGAAAAACATAAAGACAACCAATTATAAAAGTATTTACAATATATGCTATTCTATAATTACAATGTAATTGGGAGTAAAAATAAATAAAATTCCTATCCACTGAATGTCAACATGGCACCCCTACTGTGGAGCACCACGGATTCTAAAGAGTTTTTAATAAATAAAATTATCCCATTACACTGAGAGCCAGCAACTAATTGCTAAATAACCAGCGTTTAAACCTAATGATGTATTTGGGTTTGAGAAAGATTTTACACATTTATATGGTTCATTTAAGTACTGTTGTTACAGAATTAGTTTCTGTTAAATTGTATTTTTTTAAATCATCTATCCATTTTGATTTAGAAATTTTGAAAGCAATCATAACACAAATACACTTAGAATTATAATTATAAAAAAATAATATAAAAATATGAAAAATAAATCTACTTAATTACCCTTCTAATCGTCATAAGAGCTTTTGCAGATGTACTAGAAACGGAGTTATGACCTATTTAACTTGGTCGTATCACATCTATTTCAAATATAGACTCTATTACATAGGCTATAAGGACTTAGATTAAAATAAACCGTCTAATGAAAGCGCCACACCGCTGTCATATCATAAAGAGTATTATGGTACGTATTGTGATATCCATACGACAGTAGTAAGGACGCCCTTAGGTAGTCTGTATAGGGTACCTGACCTACTTAAGTTGGCTGTGTTATAATGTGTATTCAATGATGGATCTTATTATTCATGGCGTAAGAGTCATAGATATACTATTTCAGGTGGAATGAGGGCCATGAGATTTCTATTGCTATGAAGCATTTGCATGGAAGCCTGGTTCAATGTACGTTTTAATGTAACGGTGATTTTGTGTAAATGTAATAAATCTCAATTATTTCAAGTCGAAAATTGCAAGCAAGTGGGTGCGTGCAAGTCTTAAATCAAATTCTTTATTTATATGTAATGAGTAAATAATTTTCGTTTGGTTTTTTCAGTCATTCCAGTAATATGTTGCAAAAAGAAATTGTTTTGCGAAAAATCTGCGGTGATAATTGAAACTAACCGTGATTTTAGCGAGATAGTTGGCCAAGTTTTGTTGAGACTATGTTAGAAACCACCTTACAATGATTGTAAGGACCCCTCCTAAGGACCTTAGTATGATTGAAATCGTCAGCATAGGCGTTTCATCGGTGGAAGCGAAAATTTACCGCGGTGTAACTTCGACAGGAGTTCGCCTTCGTATGCATTATAGTTTAAATTACACTATAACATTTGATTACTGGAAACTTTTTGTTTATTTTGCAAATAAAAAGGGCAAGTATATCAAAAAAATACAAGCAAATTCTACATAAATATCTAAATATATTTGATAATTTCATACCGATGGTGATACTTAACTATTTCATGCATTGATTCTAGTTGAACAAAATGCCTCGCAAATATAAACATAAGTTAAGAAGTATGTGTGCCTCGTCGTGCACTGAGGCTTAATTAATTTCGCTATTTGTTTTTATTTTTTATTTTTAGGAAAATACCCTGAAAAAATTAAAAAAGAGTGGTGGCTCATGTATTGAATCTTGCAGGCGCAGGGTCCTGAAGAAAGTACTAGGTAAATAGATCCCAATGGTAAAGCTTTCTTGAAAAAACGGTTTTTAAATTGAAAGGAGTCACGGTCAAGTCAAGTCTCAACATTATTATGTTAATTGTTTAATAAAGATTGTATTAAATAATAAAGACTAATAAGTTAAATTGATATACGTTTGTTTTTATTTAAATAATCATTGTGATGCCTCCATCCTCACATCTTTTCAATTATCCTTCGAACCATTTTTAACGTCAGGCAAATATCCGCAACAGTAGGCCACTATCTGTTCTTTTAAAGGTCAAATAAAACAGGATTTACTCAAAACCACGTGCCACTCTACTGTGGAATGGCCAGCGGAAGTGTTTCCAGGTCGATTCGACATGGGTACCTTCAAAAAGCGCGTCTATTTCCACCTTAAAGGCCGGCAACATCCCTGCATCTACTCTGGTGTTGCACGAGGTCGTGGGCGGTGGTGATCATTTACCATCAAGTGACCCGAACGCTCGTTTGTCTTGCCTATGAAATAAAAAAAAAGGTGCGTTGCCGGCCTTTAAGATAGATAGATATATAGAAATACTTTGTTGCACACAAAGCCAATACAAGGATCAGTACACAAGATTTTATAAAGTATTGCAGACTGTGCAAAGGCGGTCTTATTGCTGGTAGCAATCTCTGCCAGACAACCTTTGGTTAGAGGAGCATGGTCTTAACTGATACGGGTTTAAGGTTAAAATACACGCACCTTTTGAAGGTACCTATGTCGTATCCATCTGAAAACCTGGACACACTGCTGCTGGTAGGCCATTGCGCCGTCGTGTAGCAAGTGGAAGAAAGTTCTTACAAAACTGAACAAAAGTAGGGTCATGTATTCAGATGGTGGGTTTTTCAAGATTTTATCACAAATAGCTACAGCTAAATAAAGCTTGAACGGTTTTCAAGAGGCTCGGGTTCAAATCCCATTAACTGGCCATAATATGTCTTTTTCAAGCGCATTAAAACACATTACTTATTTACTTACCCACAAAACCTATTCACAGTTTAAGTAATAATTGTACAAAAACAATCATAATTGTGATAAAAGTGTTAAGTCAATTTGCGTGGCTAATTCGCCAGAAGCGTTCATGCTGTATGCACCAACACTGACCTAGTTTAGGGTCGGCCCTCACAAGAGTGAGCTAAACAATAAAATCCCATTAACTGGCGTGGTTTGTCTTTATTACTTGTGGTTATTTGACAACTAATGTTTCATTGAAGTTTTTTTTTTATTTTATATTGTTAGGTACATTTAGATCTTTGATTTTCACGGTTACTACATGTTTTGAAATTAAACTATTTTTAACCGGATTAATTGCGTATATTATTAGTATTCGAGAAGATACATTTTAGAAACCCAACGTTTCGACCACTTTACAGTAGTCCGTGCTCACAGGTAGACTACCTGGTAGAGGTAGACTAATATACGCAATCAATCCGGTTAAAAAAAGTTCCATTTCAAAATGATACCTAAGTTATTACTCATTGGTTGCAATAGAAATTAAAAATAAATATATCTAAAATATAATGAGCTGTGTAAGTAAAGAAAGTATTATACGTCATATTTTCTATCTCTTTGTGGCATCAAAATTGTTAGATACAGCTTTGTGAATATAATTATTACACTTTCCGCCGCAACAAGAGACTGCGTGTTAAGTAGCGGAACTTAACACCGTGATTTGTCTTACCAGAGCGGAGAAAATAATTTCCCCCGAGTGGGAATGCAACCCACAACCAATCGAATTTACAGTCAACACGCAGTGCGTCTGCGCTACGATAGCCTTTAATAGAATTTTAATAATCTTTTTATTTTAGATGCTTTATTTAGAAGATTTCCAGTTGCATAACACCATTTTATAATATTCCTGCGATATTGCTTTGTCAATAACATGTTTGAAACTAATACATTGGTCACATACCTGCATATAAACGTAACGTAACGTCTGGTATTATTACTCTATGTTATGAAAACAAAGTTGTTTTACGATTTTACAACACTATTTCCTAAGCACAATCTGTAAGTGAGCTGTTTATGAATGTAAGATTAGTTCGTTTATATACAAATACGTATGCATGTTTGTGCTATGCGTAATAGATTTAGATTGATCGAATATATATCGATATTATTTTTAAGATAAAGCTCGGTTTTAGCTTTCGCCATGCCGCCCATCAACATGCCATGTCTCGAATTGGGAAGGAAAATGGCGAACTGAGTGACACTAGGTTTCTACCTTTTGGCTACCGATTGGCTATGAGGGAAAAGGAAACTTAAAAAGTAGAAGTAGACGATGCTCAAGTTGTAACGGCTGGGCTTATTGAAAAAGAGATATTTAGAAAACGCAAAATGTGTTTATTTAGGCGCGGGTTCAAATCCCGCTGCGTCAAATTTTTCTACGTTTTCTAAATATCTCTTTTTCAATTGTCTAAGTGTTCGAATGGCACTCAAATCAACAAATTTAAAAGTAGAAGGGCTTGGCTTAATAATATTGTACATTGACGAAGAAAATATCGAAAATAGCAATTAAGGTTTTTTTGTAAAAGTATGTTTCTAAGCGTGTAACGGCTAATAATGTACAAAAAAAGCCGGTAACAAATGCTTAGTAACCCATTTTGATATAGTGTGGCTGATATAAACTAACGTAAGACTTTACTAACGCAGAAGAATAATTAAATGAAAATAAAAATGGAGCTACCAACCATTGCGTGTCTTTTGTAGAAACTTCTCAATCTCACCGCGTTGGCTTTAGTTAGAAAGTTTTACACATTTTAAAGCAGAGCAAAGTCAAAGTATAGAAGTAGTTATCAATAAACGTTAACAACCTATAGAAGTGGAAGCTATTAATCAAAACGACACAGAACGAGTAACGAGTTTTAAGAAAGTGTCGCGCGAGGTGCGACTTAAGCGCGACAATAAATAATAAACTTTGTCGACTATTCATTGATTTTGTACTGGAATGGAACTTGTTATTTCATGTAAAGAAACACAAATATAAAGAAATACTAGATTCCTAAAAGCTTTTTGTTATAATTAATGAAACTGATAAAATAACAATTATAAAACCAAAATGGACTGTTTAATAAAAACAACATATATTCTACAAAAATTAGCATGCAAATAAGTATAAGCAGCAGCCGTGTTTTTAAATGCCCAGCGAAATACTTACAGTTTATCCGGCTCAAAGGACCAACTTGAAGACTTGTAATAATCCACGAGATGGCTAGGCGCTATGAACTTTGTAGCAATTGTAAAATGTAAAACACTGTGTGAAACAAGAGTTTTGCTATTCTGAGGCGAGTTGCGAAATTTTCTGCTCCGTACCTGCAAATAAAAAGAATCACAATTTAATATTATGACGTTATTTCAGAGTATGCTAACTAGATATTTAATAAGCATCTTGAATTATTTTCCCGTATAGCAGTGTAGGCAGAGAACCTAGTGTCAAGGCTCTCCGTTCTCTAATTATCCACCCGAATTCGACACATTACGTGTTTAGTGGCTGAACTCAACGCCGCCTTTTATATTATTATTCACTGTAGCGAAAAAATGGAAATATTTTTAATATAATGATTTCCTCGACTAGAAATTGGACTTGCAACTAATTACCATTACAATCAGATAAGGTCTTAATTTGTTAAAGATAAATCACTCCATTTAAGAGTTTACATATTCTGTAATTATAGAATTTATTTTATTTTAATTAAGATATTGCTTTGGACATTTTACATATTAATGAATATTTATTAAAAACTCATTTATTTAATTACATTGCAATACATCATTATTGCCTTTTGCCCTCAAAAGTTAAATATCTTCTTTTGATTTATGAGCTCATTCAAATAAATTTAGCGGCGAGTGTCACGCGTCACTGCATTGATCTTTCAATCTCACACTTATTGGTGTCCCCCTTCATTTTAAGGAATAGAATGTAAATTTAAGACGATTTATACCAGCCACCGTCCATCCGCAACTACACTCCTAGTTATTAAACGGCCCTGAATAATTCATAACACGAGGGTAGATCGAAATAACTTGGTAAGTTCTATTGGCGTTCACTTCGATAAAATTTAAACTGTATGGTGCACGGAAAAAGTCCAATTTGGCACGAGTTTGGTTACATTTTTATATCTGTATGTCTTTTAGTAACAGCCCTGGGGATTGGAAATCAAAGGAGTTAAACGGTAAAGGGAATCTTAAAAACGTTTGCTATTGACTTCTTTTTGAGGTTTGACGCCTGCTAGAGAAATTGTAAGGCTCTTTTGAAGAATATTTAACATATGTAAATATTTCAGTAGGACAAAATATATTAAGCTTATTTTGGACACCATTATTTATTTAGAAATGTGATGAAAGAATGAGTTATTTAAAATTCAGAGACATTGCTTATGCGCCAGAAAAGATATACTTATTATATTTGAAAGGCTTAAAAATAAATTAGCGGAGAATTTCTTAAAAAGGTTGCAGAAACGAACAGAAAAGAATCTAGAATGTCTAGGTAGGTACTAATTTATTCTTTTGTTCTACGTTTTAGCAGATTATAAAATTATAAAAGACAGCTCACAAAACGTTTGCCCTTTCATAGAAGTGTCACAGAACCCAAAGTAATTAAGCTAAATACCATAATTCAGGAGAAGTTAGAAAAGATTCCGGTCAAAGAATTAGGGGCCTTTCGGGTGGTTTACATAATAAAACAATGGTGGGCGTACTTCCTTCGGGGAACCCCCTCTTTTTCGTGCGATAATACGTTATTTGACGTGAATTATGTGAATTATTCGCGTTAAAGCGACTCTGACCACAAAATTTTAATAATGAATAAAAACATCCCTTTAAAATGTAAATTTTTAATTAGGATCGCGCTGGAGTACCAACGCGCAGCGTTTACGTAGATGCTAGGATATAATGGTCAAAGTATTAATTTCACACGTAACAAAGCTTTTTTAGCTTTTTAAGCTCAAGCTGTTAAAATTCCTAAAAACTATGTATTGAGCTAATAATGCTAAGAGACAAATTGAAGAGCCAGCAAAGTGCGTTTGGTAATTTAACTTGCACAAGTTTGTTAATTTAACTTTTAGTTTTAACAAACTAGAAAACTTCGATTTTATTATAGTTCACTTAAAGGATTGCTCGTTCTTGTAAAGTTTGTTGAGGACAATAAAGCTTGGTGTGCCGTTATTTTAATCTGATATCATAAATGAATATTTCAACATTAGCAAACATTAGTTCTAGCCAAAAATCATTAAAGTACTACAGTACAGTACAGTATAGTACTTGCCATTGTTTTACTTTTTAGCAGCTACACACTCTTGCCTGCATGCCAGGGTAGTCGACAGAACATAATGTAAAGTCATTCCGTACTTCGCATTCCACCCTAAATCGGAACATTATGTATTAATTGAATATACATATTACATTTAATTTAAAAACAAAATTCTTTTAATTATAAAAGATTATATTTAAATATAGATTGAATCTTAATCTCTTTTAATGGAAATAAGTATGAGTAATTATAAAATAAAATTCCCCGGTGCGCTATAGCTCAGAATGAGCTATCAAAATAAGTAAAATAATACACAAATTATAGCTATGACTAATAAAAAAACAACAAAGCCGATGATATGAATAACATACTCAAGAGTTCTACAGCTGAGTCAACTAACAATGGTACAAAATCAATCTAAACGCTCTACTAGAACGTTAAATTTAATCCTTTTAAGTTCACAGGGTGTTTAATAAATATAAGGCAAGCTATCAAACCAGAAACACCTCAATTATTATTCAAAGGAAGGACAAATAGGTTGGTTTCATAATAAAGGGGTTGTCAGAGTAAGTCCCAATGCTGGGGAAAAAGTTTTTGGAATTAATAAAATATTAATTTTCTAAAATAATATATTGTATGGAGATGGAATATTTAACCTATAGGCTATTATTGTGTATTATTTGTATCGGTCTGGACCATGTTCAGTATACAAAACGAAATTATGACCTAAAGCTCACAACTGTATACAGTTACACGTAGCAAAAGCATATCGTAATAACGATTAATGTAAATCCCACGTTACATTAATTTAACTGTCAAAGAAAACATTTGAATTAATTGTACCGGTAAAACAGGTCAGAAACAGAGGTTTATTAAAGTTGAAAGCAAATTGAAAGCGCGTCATCCCTTTGTACGGCAAGCCTAACATCGATCTGCCATCATTTAATAATATTTCTATAAGAAAATCACCCTTCCCCACTCGAGACACCGCTTTACGTCCTTTGTTCTTAAAAGGACAAAGTTTTGGTAATTAAATTTTTATATCCTCTTTTCGAGTTTTTATTTAACGAGCCGGAATATTTTTAAAGGGTTATGACAAAAAGAGCTATTTTATTATGAAAGTGATGACAAAAACGACTAATTAGGTGCTTTCTTGGAGCCTCATGAAGCTTCGTAATTAAGAAATACGTTCGAAGTATGACGTCAGGAATAATTGCTTTATGTGAAGTTATGCAAATTTTTGTGTGCCATTCTTGTGTGATACCTAGAACAGGTAATGCTTGTGTGTAATTTAACTATTTATAGTGGGCGAATTTTCTTAGTATTCTTGAACAAACTATTAAAGAGATACAAATCTTACACATAAGCTTACTCATATGAATGAATTATTAGTTTGTATCTACCAAAAAAATGATCAAGATAATACGCTATATTAAATTATCTTTTATAATTTAAATTAGGGCTCAATTCTTAAATGTACCCTACAAAATCAGAGGCAAAAGCTATTAAGAGTTATATAAAGGTAAGGCCTGAAAATATTACTGATTTTGTAAAAATTTGTGCAAATATAACATTTTATACGATAATCCTTTATTTGCAATTAATATCCGGAGCAAGGAGTGGTTTACCTAGCGGTCGATGGCCGGAGCTACCTATAGAGCCGAATTGAAAAAAGTTTCGATGAAAAGGCTCGGGATGAAACTCATCGGCATGTATCTAGGAGAATATTAATATTGAAATGAGGATGTATTAGGTAATCAGACGCTAAATGTACGGTATACGATATTTTATGAGGCAATTAAGGGGTTATGTGTACACTAAATGTGTATTTTAATGAGCTATCCCTTTTAGATTGGGATTATACTCGATTTTCTTTATTATTTTACTCGAATCAATTTATTCATTATATCATAATAGAGCAAAAGAAAATTGTGAAACTAATTAGATTACTTAACGCTCCCTTTATTTTAGTCTGTTTAATTGTTAATTTGCTGTTAAAGTAAAATTCATTTTGAAACATATGCAAATTTTGTTTTGTAAATGTTGGAAAAAGGTATAAATGTTTACGCGGGATTGTTGTTAAAGGCTTTTCTTTTATGGATCACGCTATGTCATATTCCTTTGTATGTTTTGAATGAATGGATAAGTTTGTTTTCTTGTAATACCTAAAGTTACGTTTGAAGACTTTAATTAGCGTTTAATAAACATTTAGACAGTAATATTATTTAATGTAAGTTAAAATTAATTGATGCTTCTGAGGGCAGCTTTTTGTTAATTTTAATGAAAACTTATATAAAACCACATAGTTCACAATTTTTTATAATAAAAAACTGAGAATAGTAAAAAGTATAGACAGTTCTATTTAATAGGTTATTGACGTAGGCCTTTCTTAATGACGTACTTGAAGCTTTCATGGCCAATGTGAAGAAAGCACATAATTATTACATTTTGATGTTATGATCGCAATACTAAAGCCAATATACCAAATACATATTAGAAATTGAGATTTGTGGCGCGTTTGTTGCCAGTTTAATTTGCGCAATCGCAAGAATGTATTATTTTAAAATAATATACTTAATTTGCCAATAATATGCCAATATTTAAAGTTTATTTCCTTCGCGTTCCGCTGAATACACTATAATTCTAAAACGAGCGATAAGTAGAGTATAATATAAAGTGTTACTAGAATTTGAAGGCATAATGCGCTACAATTAAAAGAAAAATTAATATAGTTATATAAAATATTATTAAAAAAAACTTGATTTGTAAAACAAAATAATTTATTAATCGCATTAAAACAAATCACCAGACAGACGTACTAGCAATTGCAGTCACACTGACTAAGCACCGTCTCGTCATTACACACGAACATTCATATTTTCATGCTCCCTGGCTCCGTTTTCAGCGCAATCCGCCTAAATCCCCTCTCATCAAAAACTTTTATCCCCGCCTTTTCATTTTCTAACAAACATCTATAGTCTAAATGAAGAGTGATTCGAGAATTGCTCCCGTACTCTCTACTTGTTAGGGATTAAGGTATCCTTTTGTGGAATATACCAGAATGTGCGTTTAATCTCGACGAGCCCACGCCTGGTTGGTTTTATATAGGGAGTTTTTTGTTCAAGATAATCTCGGAGCAATTTTAGCGATACGTTGCGAACTGTGCAAATTGCATTCGCGTCTTAAAGATGGAAGTGAAATCGAAATAGATTAGGTACTATAATCTATACTAATGTTATAAATGCGAAAGTTACTCTGTCTGCCTGTGACGTCATCATGTCCAAACAGCGGAACCGGATGTGATGAAATTGTATATAGAGATACTTAAGAAGCTTGCGATACACATAGGCTACTCTTTTCTCCCTTTTTTTTTGTTTTCACAATAATTTCATTGTTTTACAAAAAGGCCGCCGAAAATATGAAACAAATATAGTTCACACAGGCGAAGCCTCGAGCCAGTAGTTTATATTTATGGATTTTTATAAACAACAACTTATATGTGTACTTGTATTGCATAATTTAAATATACTATGCATTTTCCGTATATTTATTAATTTATTAAAGAAATAGATTATTGCAAATTAAATACAGTTATAGGTGTAATCATAAGCTCATTCGACTTTGATACGATATGGGCACATGTACATATTAGTTATGTAACTGACTAATGTTACTGATTTATATGCAAAAGTTGTAGTAAATATCGCGAAGTAAAACATTGTTTCATTGAGCAATAATAATTTCAACCCTTCCCATTGTAAACGTAGAGTCGCAAAGTTCCAAAGCACTTAACATAATTCTTTGATTATCCTAAAATATTAATTGATTGCTTTTAAATTATGTATCGGTCAAATCTATTTCATATTTACTGTATAATTGTTAAGTTCATAAATTACTGCGATATATACACGTGCAGAACACGGCGTTGAGTTCCACCAATCAATAATCTTGATATGCTGAAGAAAAAAAAAAAGAAAACATTTTTTCGCATTCCGCTTTAACTAAACAGTCAATATAACTTGTCTCATTCAAGAATCTAATCACAATTACAGATAAGAAACGAAATCACTTTAAAAATATATGTTCTAGATATAAATTTAAAAAAAAAAAACTTTTTTTTGTGAAAAATATTGATTTCTATATATATTATGAAATAAAAATTTACCATTAATAAAAAGTACTAAGTCCAAATAATCTCAACTTATGAAGGCAAGTATTTACATACCGAAGCGCTTATGACGCGACACCGCGTCGCCAAGATTATTGAAAGTGGAACATACCTATTATTATGCAAAACCTAAGAGATGTTAAATGATAGCCTTAATACGTACGGACTTCTTTTTCCATTACTCTTATTACTATAGACTTGTGAGACCTAAAGGAAACATATAATTATATAGAGAATTAAAATTAAAAGCACGAGTGAGACATTAACGCCTGAGTTGCAATTTGATCTGCATGTAACACTGATTGTAATTTAAATATATAGATATTTCGTATAATATTGATTTTTCAATATAGATAAATTTATTTTTAAATATATTAACTGCATATATTGAATAATTAATTACTTAATGAATAAAAATTACATTTAAAACATTTATTTATTCAATATTATAAATGCGAAAGTAACTCTGTCTATCTGTCTGTGACGTCAATACGGCCAAACCGCTGAATTAATTCTGGTGAAATTTTATATAGAGATACTTGAGGGTCTTGGGATGAACTTTGGCTACTTTTCTCCCATTTTGTTAGTTTTTCTAAGAGTTTAATTGTTTTACGAAACAGCCTTAGCCACGAGCGAGTCGCTAGTATTTATATAAAGAATAACTATTAATAGCCTTACAATGCAATAGTCTCCTCGTGCTATAAAAAGCGATAAAAACATCAAAAAAGCCACTAATCAATAGGTACCAGATTATTTTATCGAGAAATTTCAACCAAAACCTAAAAATGTTTCTACAAAGCCTTCGCTAAAAATAAAATCCAAGCACTATAGATATACATGGCGTTTCGATAAGCATAAATATAACGTACATCATATCGTATCGTAAGCCTCGCACACTAGTAGACAAATCGAGACTTGGGCTCGTCTATTGACGCAGCCACGTCAAGCGTGGCTCCCCGTGAGATAAGTAAGTAGGGTTGGTGCTTTGGTTTGTTGGCTTTGAGTTTTTGTTTTTTCATATTATTTTTTGTTTAGCTGCTTCTCTATTTCATATTTTATACTCTTAATATTTTTTTGTAATTCATATGTAAAAGAAAAAATTTCAATAAATTTAAACAACAATTTGGACGACATGTGAAATTTGGCTTAGTTAAAGTTTATATCGAGTAAAAGTGCAGAAAGCTAATATATATTTTTTATAATAATGCATTAGAACATTAAATTAATTAAAAAATATATTAGATACTCATATTTTTGACGTATACTTTTGTATAAAGTGACACGCGTCAATGGCTACTAATAACAGTAAATTAGTTTATGGTAATATTATCATTTTACAGATTTGAAAAATAGTAGCAATTATTAAATTATTAATTTACAAAAACACATATGGACAAACGGAACAGCAAAAAATTCTATTGAGTTTTGATTTGAAAAGCTCAAAACTATTTTTGTAAACACCGTTTTTTACAGCCACTTTCACAAATTTATGGAAAAATTAAAATGAATAATACTGTCAATATACAAATTAATTATATTGAATAATATTTTGACTTAAAGTATGTATATATATAAATGCATACACAGCACACAAAAAATCATTTCTATTTAGCATTTCATCCAAAAATATAACTTCTACACTTGTATATAATAGCATTTCTACAACCCTAAGAAGCATTGTACATATGTGTTTAAGACGCTGAGACGCCGTAAGCGCACTACATCAGTTCATATTTTGAACGCGGACCTCACTTAAATATTACCATTTGAAATGTCTTGTTCGCGCTGAAATTTTAACACTAAATACTATTTACGGTTTTGTATATATATATAACACTAGTACGCATTGGCGCTAGTAGGTTGATTAAACAAGATGGTCGTAGGTTCGAAAATTGCTCAGTTTTTTTCATATTTAAAATATTTTTGTTTTCTAGGTACAGTTCGACAGAACACGTTCTTAGATATGATAGACACTATAAAATGTGTTTGTTTCACTTGAATTTTATTAGTCAAAAGTTATATTGCTGCCATTAAAAAGGTGTGAATTGACTACCTATACATTTTTTTTCATCTCTCCACACGTATAACATGTTTAAAAAAAAAGAATAAATAGTAGAATTTCTACAAAAACTCCCAAGTAATCGTGGAAATTCATAACAAAAATAAACTTTAACAAAGTTACATCCAAATCACAAGATATATTGGTTTCTAATAAACCAATACGAAAAGTTTATCCCAAATTCTACTGATGGTAAAAATGGAGTCCATGTTTAGCTAGTTAGAGTTATGAATCGACTAAACAAACTAACTGGAACATGGAAAAGCTATCAGGCTGCTTTGAAAGTCAAAAATTCAAACGTTAGTTAGTAATATACGATACGCTTTTAGACTGATACATATTTATGCGGTCCTGGAGATATTTTTAGTATTGTTTTTTATCCAAATGATATATCATACTGAGGCCCAGTGGGAGTGCGTCTGACTGTAAAAGATCAGTTGCGGTATCCATTCCCACTGTGTGAAACAAATATATATTTAGATTTATTTTGATTTCCCTGCTCTGGTAAGACATGGCGGAGCGTTAACTTCAGTCACTCAACTCGCAACTCAAAGCGGAGAACGGAGTGTCATGACAATGGTTCTCTCTGTAAATGGATTAGACGTGAAGCTGAAAAATCTCAGTTTGGTAGATATTATAATATCTACAATTAAAATCTGGACGCGAATATCATGTGTTTATATCCTATTTGAGGGTATTATATAAAAAAACTTATTATAACTAGATAGATAAGTATGTAATAGACCAAGGATAAACAGTGTTAAAAAATTGGATGATTTGTATAAATTTTAAAAGCGTTTAAAAGCTTTGAAATTACTCGTAAATAAATATAATGTATTCTATTTGTAATTGTGAAACACTATGTCTGAAAGCTTTTGTAGCAAGCTTTCGAACAATGCAAACATTTTTTTATGTGTTTGCAAAACAGCTACATCGACCGTTACTGTTACACATTGTTTACAAATATTATTTTCTAAACAGAACTCAGAAGTATTTGGCGTTTTAGTATTTTATTTGAAACATTTTTTAAACATTTATATTAATAAATATATAATGTAATAAAAAAAATACTAAGGATTTCGTGGGCAGGTGGATAGTGTTCAGCAGCTGCAGACGCAATGGTCCGATCCTCACTTAGGCTAATATTTTTACATTATTCTCATTTACTCGAATTGGCAATACGCGCAAATACGGTATCAAATAGTCATGACAGTAGGTTCTCTTTGCCCTACTATGTTTCCGAACAGTAGTATATGTTTTATATTACAAATATATAATGATAAATAATAATATTACTTTAATCTGCACAGTATCTTAATTTACTATATTCAAAAGTTATTGATTTACTATATTTTCAGTTTGAAAATTTCACAAAGAAACTTTCTTAAATATGGTGAGCTATTACTACTGAGAATAAATCCGGGTCACGACTTCGCCCCGGAAATCGTCTTTTTGAAATGCGAACTGACCGTCGCTTCAGTATCACGTCGAACCGGAAGCTTAACTTATGCTTCCGTGTCAGAGTGTTAAGAAAGCCACTTTTCTCACTTACTCATGTGGAGCAACACTCCCTCGCTCACGTTTACCCATTAATCATTGTGGGCATTGTATAGGTTTCAGGCTCCAATTTTTTTTATTTATGCATCAATTCAATGTTGGAATTTTATAGTATTATTTTTCCACATTACATACATATTAAATTCATCTGTTGAGTTTTCAATTCGTATTTTAAAATATCAAATCCATATAAAGTTTAAATAACCGAATTTGCAACTCAAACCCTGTATTTCTATCTAATGTATATTCATAATATTATATTACCTAGACCCTAATATATTATTTGGTCCGCAAGTTTTTATTTAATACGACACCACCGTGGCGCAGTGGTACAGCGTCACTGTAAAAGCCATTGGTTGTGAGTACGATTTTAAAGCAATCAATCAATTTTATTTTAGCTTAAAGCATTTCGCATATATTCAAGGCATCTTAGGCAAAGATAAACTAGTAAGTAAGTATCAAGACACTTCGTTTTCCTATTACAGCCCAATTTCGAGGCAATTTTGTGCGTTAAGAAAGCGTATTTTAACGCCGCATGTTGTTGAATAGAAGCAGAAAAATTAAAATTACCATCATGTGTGCAGCCAGACTTTATCTCCCGCTTTGATAGAACAAAAAGGCTTAGAATAGACAACTTCATACATTAATAATTATTTGTCCAAAGTCGTAGCTTTGCTCCGAGCTCTACATATATAGACGTTGCTTAACGGCTAAAAAATTCATCCGTTTGTAACCGGGAATATTGGCTCTATCACAATTTAATCTTATATCGAACTGAATCAATTTCTATCACCAGTGAACCGTTATCCTGACACTGGCAAGTGTCATCAGAAAGTGTCGTCAGTAATCGTCAGTCTTGAACACAATATTGGTTAAGAGAGGTTAAGATGCTAGAATTAAAGGTTTTTATTATATACATATATTTAAATATATCTTGCACGTCATTAGGACGAGGTTGTTCCATAAGTAATTTGCTATTCATATATTATTGTGACTTGAAATCCTAAATTAAAAAAGTAGCTATTTTAATTTAGTTTGTACACACTACAAATGTGATTAATATATAGTACTTACTAAATTTATCATCATTTATTATATATATTTTATGCAGCTTCACGTTTTTCCCTCATAGCTGGGTAGTCACTGAGAACCTGGTGTAAATACTCCATTCTCCACTTTCCGGCATAAATGTTAGTTATTAATTAGATATTATATTTCTTAATATAAAAATGTCTATTTCTAGCTGATATAAATATATATATTTTAAATATTCAATAACAATATCTATTTTAATATTTACAAATAAGAGACAACCTAAATTGATCTGTTCCTAATTTGTGGGATATTGTATAGAGTTTACAAAAACTGTCCCATTTTATTCACTAACTACTAGACAACTACCAATATATATATATACATGTATTGTTTTAATCTATCTGTATGTGCTAGTGTCCAATTGCCCAGACACTTTGGCCAACTTAATTCGATAAGCACTGACACATCAAACAAGAACGAGCTACGACCAATATTTTCGTACCAAAAATTGTATTTGCCGAGTTGAGGCACTTGTCCTATTAAATTAACTGTAGGGTCGGGGTTGTGGTAAACGAATCCGATGATATAGTGGTCATTGAAATGTGATGTGCGCGAATTATATTATTTTTTTATATATATTGTATGTAATTTGGTAATAGTTTAGTTTTCAGTACTAGTGTATTAGTCGGGACCGCAAACGAGAGTCACTAAGCCATTAAATAGTTACGAGTATTTTATAAAGAATATTATAATGTAAATATTAGAATGTAACATACATTCGTTTGCTTTTATTGATATAGGTTCCAATTCTACTCGGTGGTATATTAAAAGATTTAAAAAATATATGGCATTGGTTCGTACTACCAAACACGCAACATATCGAAAATAACAAATTAATTAAAAAAACAATTTTCAATTATATTATCACTATTCTGGTAATACTGGCAAGGGTTCATCGGGCTCATGGAATGTAATAAAAATGGATTTCCATCGTATATGGACAGATGTGCAAATTTCTAAGTACATTGGACGGTAAGTTGTGGGTCAAACGTTGCTAGATTTTCTTATATAGATTAATAGCTATGTATAGATAAATAAAAAAAAGAGATCTTATAAGAGCGTGTCAATTAAAGTTAAGTGAACACAAACTGTCTTTACACTAGAACCTAGTGACTAAGCTGGCATTGAGAGAGTTGAGTGACTAGATTTATTTTATTAAGAAAATATGTTTTTATTTAGCCTTTTAATATATTTAAGCAAGTAATAAATGCAATACTTGTATTAGAAACAAAACCGTTATTCTTATGAGGTCGACCGCACCAATTTAACAAAGGGCAATTATCTGATCGTAATCGCATTTGATTTATAGATGAATATTATATATTTTTTGGATTATTGCTGTCACTTCTGATATATTAGTGAATTAAGACGTATATATATATGTATAAATATTTTTATTTATGTAAAATAACTTTTCTAGTACAATAATAAATGTTTTCATTTCTAAGAATAACGATGTACTAGATTTAGTACACATACAGGTATGTACTTCAAATTCAGCATATGCAAGAAATTTATGTTTATGAGCGTCAAATATGTTCTTGTCTGATATTTTTACATTACATATTTATTATATATATTATTTAAGCTTCACGCTTTTTCTTGTATAGCGGGGTAAAGACTCCGCTCTTTACTTTCCGCCCAAAATCGAGTTATTGCGTGCTGAGTCGCGAAACTCAACGCCACTCTTAACAGAACCGGAAAATGAATTTAAATATAATAATTTCCCGTGTGGGGATCGAATCCACAGCCAATCGCATTTATAGTCAGACGCTGGCACACTGCGCCACAGTCGCCTCTTAGGTATATATATAAAAAAAATATATATACCTATATTTATTAAAACATTTAAAATAGGAAAATTTACGATTATCAAAACAGTTGCTTATTGCATTACAGAATTTAAAGCTATTCATTAAGGCCTAATCATGTACTGTAAAGAAAAAAAAACCCACGCATCTTTACAAGCGACACAACCTGCGCTCAATAATTGGCATTCACGGCCGGCTGTGGACCCGTTTGGATGATTTTTTGTGACACGCTCCCTGCCCTGCCCTGCCTGCGAAATGCGAACGGTGTGACATTCAATCGCTAACTTCATTTCTGTACAGAACTACGAACGAACGTACTAGAACGAGGTTTTAATTTTTTTGTCCATTTCTTGAAAACTACAAGTGTTAATTTTAAGCTTATTATCAAATCATATCAAATCCTTTTCAAGTATAAAAATTTGAATTCAGCGGGATTGGAAACCGTCCAAGCGCTCTGACTGCTAAGCTATGCGTTCTACATGCGGCTACGCCGAAATTCTTATACGCTTATTACAACTTATTTTTATTGTTAGCACTCTGTACATAGATTTTATTTTAACCATAAATATATTAATAAGTGTATATTTTGTTGAATAATATTACAATATTATTCTCCCTACAATTCACCGCAGAATATATCACGTAAATCAATGATAAAACAAAAATAAAAGAACTAAAGTAAAGGCTACAAACAACTCATCATACAGTAGCGACGTTTGGAGAAACGACACCTGCCGATGTAAATAAAAAAGCGTAGTTGACAAAGGGTTCCGGAACGCAATTTCCAGTGTCGCCACACCCACTTGGATAATAGGGCTCGCACAGACTTGTAATAAGCTGGATTTTTCGCTTTACGCATCTTTCGCATGTCCCTGATGGAAAGAATATATAGTTAAGACACTCCGTTCTCGTTGAATGGCGGAACTTAACGCCACGTTATATCAAACCATGGCGGAGAAATCAAAATAATTAAATATACGCATTGCTTTGAGTGGGACTCGAATCCATAATCATCGCGTATACAATAAGTGGAACAGGGTCCACTATGCCACAATGACCTCAAATTTCTAGCTAATCTAAAATAAATTAAATTGATAATCGAATTCGCACCCTCCATTGATGGCAGAAGCTTTACAAGATATTAGTGGACAATAGGATTATTGGACGTAGAATGGAACCCCAAAATAGTAACTGGCCTAGTTAGAAAAGTCGTTAGTAACTCTGATATAGGACAGCTTTTTACGTGACAAGCATGAGTATATGAGTTTGGTATGTATTTATGAATTGTCACGGCGAATATAGCAAGATCTGCCTAATCTTGAACGATTTGTCTATATTAATAAACTGTACCGATATCAGTTGACTGGGTCTTTCTCTCACCCTGGAGGGAGAGGGGGAACGGTGCCAGGGTTGAGCACTGTAGTTCCACTCAGTCCATAAATATGGACTGGTCCTTGTCATAGTGGTGGGTCATAGGCGCGAAATTGAAAGTTCCCCGAGAGGGGCTGGAGATGTGAGGTAAAAAAAAGGAGAGGGAGGAACTATTGTTGCCGGGGACAGATATTTACTGCCTAAATATATGAGAATGATTTAAACGCACTTTCTTATAGCTATTATTTGTGTTATAGAGACATACAACCAAATTAGCAATAAAAATTTAAGTTTAAACATAAGATACACTTTTTTCCCACAGTAGTGACAGAACATAATATCGATAGATCGAGATATTGCGTGTTGAGTGGCGTAACACAAGGCCACGCTCTGTCTTATGAGAGATCTTAACGATTTTTCAAAGCAATTTCTCATGTGATTCAAAAATAATAATTTTGGAAACTTGAATCAGGTAATCAGGTAATACTTTGGTAGTGTTGAAGTAATGGACAAGAAAGTCGATATATCGAGTTTATATGTATGCACGAATTTACACCGAATTTTATGCAAACACGAATAATGCTATGAAACATTAAGATGGCAGATGAAGGACGTTAGCTAAAATTATATAGAATCGCAAGAATCGCTGAGGGGAAGAATTTATATTAAAAAAAATACTATCTCGGTAAGTGTCAGATGCTGTGTTAAAATTCTGCTCAAGAATGTACAGAAATTCCCCAAAATGAAGTGAAAATTTATAATTTTTAACATTTTAAAGTGTTATTCACACACTAAGGAAATTGAAAAACATATTCTTAGAAAATATATAAATTTGAACGCGGCGGAATTTGAGCCCTTGGAAACCACCCAAGATAGTTATTTCAAAAAAATTATCACTTTTAGATATTACTTGTTTCATATATATTTACCGCAGCTTTTTCTTAAAACAATAAAATTCCTGGAAAAACTAAATGAAAATAGAGAAAAAGCAGCCTATGTATATTTTAAGACCCATAAGTATATCTATATAAAATTTCCTTACAATCGGCTCTGCGGTTTGGCCGTAATGACGTCACGGATAGAAAGACAGATAGACAAGTTACTTTCGCATTTATAATAATAGTATGGATTATACTTATGTGTGAAAATAAAAAGAAATCTTAACCTAACAAAATTCACGTTGTAACCTAATAAAAGACAAGTTGAGCAATGGACAAAGCCTTACTATTTCACGCTTCGGGCTGTATCGGCGATGGCGTAGCTTTCAGATTTTTAGGTCAGAGCTTTTGCTTTTGTTCCCTCCGATTTGTTAGTTTCGCTTGACAAGATTCATTTAGGGATACGCTCTGTGAAATATTTTTGACGGATGTACGTCATAGTAGGGATTATTTGAGAATATACTTTTGATCACAGTAACAAGGTTGGCGTTCTTGGTACAGTGGAAAATATTAACGAAATATATCTAATTAATTATTACTAAGTATTTACTATTTATTATAACGTAATGTCAATATAAGTATGTACTTATTTTTAAAGGAGATTGATTTTAATAAAAAAGAACTTTGATTTAGTCTGCCATTTCTTAGTCTTGAATTGATTATCACTTGTTGTGATATCATATCGTCTTAATATAGGTTTATAAAACTCTCGCGTATTGTATCGTCATAAGACTAAAGGATGTACAGAACTGAAATTTGGCATGTGGGTTCCTTGGGGTGGTTTGTGAAAACGAGAGGACTTTTTTCTAATCGCGTACAAGAACGAGAAAATATTTTACATTGGAATCTACGGAAGGTAGATATTGAAATAATATGGCAAGGTCTTAAAGTCCATGCAAACGAAGTTACTGGCGACAGTCACTTCACTATATAATATACAACACAAAATAATTAAAATATTACAAATGCTCTGAACTAAACAGTATTTCAATTCTTAATTGAAGTCTGTATTATTTTTTCATTAGCCAATATTCTACTTTGATTTAACTTGTCCTGAAAGCAACCTTTATATGAAAATTAACTTGTGTAATGTTAAAATTGTAAAACAATTTAGTTTCAGCAATGGTAAAGAAAGACCTTTATACCCATTGAAATAAATTTTAATAAAAGATTTTTCATTATTTCGTAGAAAATATATTTTGCAGTCACTTCGAAATTCGTAAAGTTGTAAAACTGAGTGACTCAACACTTAATATTTCCTTCTTAAAAGCACAGGAGAAGGGTGAATGTAAAGCTAATATTATAAAGAGGAAATATTTGTTTGTTTGTTTGCATATGTGTTGTAATAATTAAATTGTAACTTAATATAAACTAATTTAATACTCTAAATGAGTTATTTAAATAATTTCGGACTTCCAAGATCAAATAAATAGCCGCACTAAGCCCCAAAGTAATGTTATACATCCATCGAAACGACAAAGCTTTCGCATAGACTATTATTAAATTCGGCACTCTTAAGACTGTCAATATGATAAGCTTCATCATTTCCATATAGGTTACTTACAATAAAAGTTTTGTAATGCATTATTTACCTTGGACACATCGCTGAAAGACTAAAATCGTAAAGAACTTTGCGGGCCAATTCAATATGGTATCATTAATGTATACTGCACGTGACCAACACGTGTACATCGTCGTTAATAAATATTGTTAGTAGCAGATGTTAGGGGAGCTAGCCTGATATTATTTTTGAAGATGACAACCGTTTTATTTAAATTTCATACATACTTACTTACTTATAAATAATTTGAAATAAAAAAAACCAAAGAGGTTATCTAAACTATTAAATAACTTAAATAAGTGTGTAAAAAAAAATTGCTCTAGCTTTTATCTGAGGAAGAATGTTTAAAAATAAGCCTAAGTTAGCACCGATTTATATTTAATACCACGTGAAGGTATACTTGCAGTATAATTTCTATACTTATAATAGCATAGTTAAAAAAATCGGATGACTCAATTCACCTCTCTGGTATTGCTGAGGCCTTGGGATAAATGAATTTTTCTAATCTAATAAGAGAAAAGCCGAAGTTCCATTACCAAATTCTTATAGATTTGCAACTACGACGACCAGAAAGATTTGTGACTAGACTCGTATTCAAGAAGTGTGATAACAATGAAACCAAGAGATATTCCGTGCTTTTTATAACTTAAACAAAAATAAAGTCTTCTCTTCAAATAGTGATGTACAAATGTAAATACAAATGTGCCAATAAAGAATTCGTTCACAGTTAAAACGGAATCAATTGCGTCACTACCAAAAAAAAATATTCCACTAAGCTAAACGAAATTGTAGCGAATAAAAATCTTGATCCTTTTTCATGTGTCGAAAAATCCTCACGTTCTTTGTCCAAACAATGACAGTGGATGTACCACATGGGACACTGAAAAGGGCACTGTATTTACACAGGCGTGTTTGTTTTCCCCGATTCCCCATTGCGGTTAATGGGGGATAGAAATAAACTCGTTTTCATTACCAGAGTACATAGCTAGTGTCATAAAGTGGCCAGTCAGAACTACTTGCGTTTATGCAAATCATACCTAAATATGTTAATGTTCTCCATGCATATTTAATTTGTCTTTCTGTTCGGGAGACTTTATGTGGCTTCTCTTTCTAAATGCTTCGGAAAATTGCTTTATTTAATTAGGTTATTAAATGGTTTCAAAATATATGCGTTTTCAGTCATTCATTTTGGGACGCCGCCGCTACTAAGTTGTTAAATGCGTAAATGAAGACTATGTACATAGATTCAATTACAGTTTAAGAAAACTTTAAATTTATAATATACGTGTATGCTAGGTTAGTTAAAAAAACAGCGTTAAACACCGATATCCAAAGCTAACAAGCTGAAGATCAAGTTCAGTGGCGTGCGACTATGCCTAAGATAATGATGCAAATTATGAAATTTTTAGACACTCCAACTCAAAGCAGTCCGAGAGCTCAAGCTCAAACCGCGACTTCGCCCCTCTTAGATACCAGAGCGTAAAAAATGAAAAAAATATCATTCCCCCGAATGGGAATCGAATCCACGACAAATCGTGTTAAAACTCAGACACTGTGCTGCGCCACGATGTCCTCAAAATGCACAATAATTTTCAATATTATGTAATAACGCAACGCTTTTTCTTTTTACAATGTAAATGTTGCACTAAGAAATTTCCTAGAACGATCACGAATAGGTAAAATAAGTTAGATCAAATGATATCGGTACACAACCTGAACGGGTTTTCAATTACGTGGGTGTTGGGTTAGGTGAGCGGAAACGTACAAAAACATTAAACTTTACAAGACTTGAAAGTACTGTTTTATTATAACAATATCCACTAACATCGATTGTATATGTTATAATCTGCGTAGCATATCCGAGGTTCTAGATACCAGTCTCATCAGATTAAAAAACATAGGTTTAGTAATAATTTCTAGAATAAAGCTCATTGTATATTATTCCCCTATTTACTTTGTTCAAATTTCATTAAAATCGGCTTAGCGGTTTGATTGTGAAAGCATATTTTAGACAGTCATACCTCTGTCTGTACGCATTGTTTTTAAAATATTACTATATTTAACATGTATAATATGTGTATCTATCTACTATGAAACTATACTACACCTGTCGGTTTATGGCCAGAGGGCAGTGCTGACCGTTCAATAAATAAAACTTAGACGCAGACGAGATATAATATTATTAGCATCTATTATGCTAATAATATAATATCTCGACTGCGTCTAACTCTATAGTAGTCGAGTAGGCCCTAGCGTCAAAACTCACGCCACGCTTTGTTATACACCAGACACGGAAATCAAAATAATTTCAATATAACATTCCCCCGAATGGGATTGAATTCACAAGTATCATGTTTCTAGCCAGGCCTCGATCACCTTTTCTCATATACAAGTACTTAAGACAATACTATTAGTCTAGTTACATAATTTACGTAAATGACACAACAATAAGTTCCATCCATTCTATCCTGGCGAAGCGGGACCGCGTCTGATTTTAAACAAGATTGGTTGTGGGTTTGATTCCCACTCGGAGGAATCATTGCATATTAAATATTTTCATTTCTTCGCTCTGGCAACAAACCGCGGCGTTCAATTCCGCCACTCTACAAGACGAACGAATCGTCTTGACACTAGGTTCTCACTGACCCAACTACAGCTTGCTTTTTAATAAGTTCCATTTGCCCAATCCTCTTTCAAGTCACAAAACAAAATTACTTACAAGAAATGTAAGATATTTTATATCGAATGCACATCTTAAACTGCAACTAATATTGTAGGTCACTTGACTTTAAGAACTACAAACTGCCGTCGTTTAATAAATGAGTCCGAGCATCATTACGTTCGAGTTATTTTATAATCGAAATAAATTGGTAAATAAGTGTAATTTCATTCAACTTGTGTGTAATATACATGTCATTATATTAATAATATGTAATGAAGCTTTAAATTTAGCTCTTTACGATTTTTTGTTTGTTGTAAGCATATATTAATTTTATTAGTAATTTATCTAGATATATGGGATTGACTTCGTTAAATTATATTCTGTTATCTCTTAAGATATATATTTGGAAGGCTAAGATGTTGTGAAAAGTTGTCGCTTTGGATTAATGTAAAATCTTAAGACTACGCCACTAAGAACAATTACAAAAATAAGTAACTGTTAATTTAACAATTGTAAAGTTAATTATTAAAATATGGAGACTAGAAGAGACCGTCGTGCCTCAATAAGAGAGCGCCTGACTGAAAACACAAACGCCGTAGGTGCTGTCCAAACTCAGGGTAATGATTGTATTCAAATTAATTTTATATCCTCGCTCTTATAACAAATAGTGCGGCGTTGAGTTCCGTTACGCAACACACAATATCTCCAATTTAGACGGAAAACGGAGTCTTGACACCTCGCTAATGCAAAAGCGAAAATAGCTGAATTAATAAAATAATTCTATTAATCATAAAAAATGCAATGCCTTGTATAGCATTTATACACAGACTGAAGATACAATATCTAACGATATATATAATACTTTAGCATTATTCACTCGCGCCTCTAAAGGCAAGAAACCTCAACCGGTTCCTCTTCTATAAGTATGATACTCTTTTTTGTTGCTCCAAATAAAACTTTTAATTTCAAGCTTATTTTCCTTGTGATAGTCGAGTCAATAACATCGATGATGTGAACTCTTAAGTTTGTAACAAGGCCGTGACTATCGAGTAAAAGTATTTTCTAATATATAGGTATACTTATAAAAGGTTTTTTATTTTTTATATCTATTACTAACTTAACAAGTGTGAAACTTTGGGTTTAACGAGACTACGTGTATGTATTGAGTTATTTGTAACTTTCGTATAGAATGTGCGTGATTTAGCGGATGTTGTGAGAATGTTATTAAAACGGTATTTTAGGACGTTTAGTCATACAATATATGTTTTGTAAATAAAAATTTTTGATTGACTTAAGCTGATTGGTCTAGTTAGAGGTTAATGACCTTGACTTAACTCCCAAGGTCGTGTAACGAATAGAACTTTAAGTTTTTAAAAAAAATAATAGTAATTTATATATGTACAAATACATATACATACATAAACTATGAGGATCAGGTTAAAAAATAAGCAATATTATTTTTTCATTAACATAAAGCTTCATCTTTTCTTTACTTGTGTACTAGAAAGCTACTCCAAATTAATATAGTATATTTAAGTTAAGATTAGAAAATCAATATTATTGAAACAATTTTTACAATCTTCAAGTTATAGACTATAATAATCAATAATTATATCAACATATTATAGTAGCATCGTTTAAGCTCCAAGCACATCTAAAGACATAAGCGCCTTACTGATATTACCTCCTAAGCTCTATACTGCCTTTGACAAATATTGGTCTATAGGGAACGCAATTTTGATGACGTTTCTCTATGGTTTCTACAGATGTATAAAAAGATAAAACTAGTTTTATTTATATTTAAAAATGTATATAAAATATGATATCTTATTCTGTAATTTAAAAAAATAGAAAGATATAGTTAAATTTCAGATTTAAAGAATTGATAAAAAGACCCACTTTGCTAAAACATTTCGCACTTATACTAATTTGCCAATTAATTGGCTAAAGGAGGTCATCGAAAGAAGAGATAGACCATTGTGGTGCAGTGTGACAGCGTATGACTGTACGTGAATATAGGTATGGGTTCGATTTCCACTCGGGAATTAGTATATTTAAATTTATTCTTTTCTCTGCTCTAGTGACAAGACAAAGCGCGGGATCTCCCTTGCTACTGTGTTTTACGGATAAAAACATCCAAGTACAAATGCAAGACTGCGTTTTATCAACTTATAATTAAGTTCAAATGAATAATTGTGAAATCTGTTCAATCTAAATTCTTTATCACCAAATATTGCTGAACTTATTAACGGCAAGGAGCTAAGTTGAAATAAGTCTCATTTCGTATTGTAAGGGAAGGAAGGAGGCAGGGGGCATATTATCACGTATCAAATTGGTTTCTCCACCTTTGTTCGACATTCGTCCCAGGCCCTTTGGCGAGACGAATGCTGTAGGGATAGACGAAAAAATTTAATTTTTTTATATGATATGTTTGTTTAAATTATAAATTATCATTTATTTATTATTTGTGTATTTGAAAAAGTGCCTGGAAATAAAATGAAATTTTTTTTGTTTAAAATCGTCTAATCTGTATCTAGGTATTAGGATATTATAAAATATATAGAAAAATTAGTTAAGATATATAATACATAATTATTTTAAATACAATTATTCAATATTAATAATTAAATTCATAAATATAGACAAAAGTAATACAAAAATGTATATAGAAAAATAGGCACAGAATTAATCCTCTTAAACTAAATCGAAGTTGCTTCAACTTCACAAATAATATTATATACAAAGCCTAAAAAATTTTGCTGATGGTATTTCCACAAAAACCCGAAGTCTTCTCAACGTGGACGAGAAAAAAGATTCTATTGTTGAGCGCATTTCGAGAGTAAAGCCTACGGTGGCACAATACACGTATTTACCTTTTTGTCCATCTACTTGCGCTAGGGTCACAGAATTGCGGAAATAACTAAAATGTGTATTCCTGTACACCGTTTTATGGTAACGTCGCGTCGTGTTAATATTTCATGAATTCTTATCTTGTAACGAACTTTGTTTGGTATCTTTTGTTTGATTTTATTAGATTTTGAGTCGTTTCATTTTGTTCATATATCTATGTACTGTTATAGAGGTAATAGCTGTGGTTGCGAGTCTGATATAAATAAAATATAGAGAAGTTAATCCTTATTACATCAGCTATCTGCCAGTGAAAGTCCCTTCGAAATCGATCAAGCCGTTCCAGAGATTAGTCGGAACAAACAAACAGATAGACAAAAATTATAAAAAAAATTTTGGTATATTGCGTTTTTGGTATATTGTGCAGTAAAAAGCGTTATTTTAATATTTACAAACAGACACTCCAATTTAATTTATTTGTATAGATTAAGTAACCCTAATAAAAATCGTAGAGCCTAATTGCCCAAGTGTAACCTATATACTTGGAATAATTATGAAACTATGACTACAGTAGCGTAGATAACGTTAAAAACATTATCTTGACTGACTCTTGACTAAAAAGGTAAAAATGAAATGTGCTAAAACCAAAATAAACTTGCGCTATCCAGCCCTAACTCCAACGTTGGTTAGGTGACAGATTTTTTATCGTAATAATGAGCCAATACTCTTGAGAATCGTTTTAGTATTAATTTACATTCAGCTTTTGTTCTCGATTAAAATTTCATGGTTTTCATTTGTATTAAAAATGTAGAATTTTATATATTTCGTTCTATCATTTGGACTGAATTTTTGCTTTATACATATTTTATACAACAGGGGAAACAAATATTATAAATATAATTCTTTCGGGGCGTCGGAGCTTACGTACTTAGATTTATAGGTATATAGACATTTAAAATTACCCAAAAGGTAAATTTGACTACAATTTTGTTTGAAATTCACGTAGTCAGAGAGAACCTTGTATCAAGACACTGTGTTCTCCACTTTCCGAAACTCCACCACGAAACGAGACATTGCGTTTTGAGTGGCGAAACTCAACGCCGCGCTTTACCTTAGGAACCAGAGCGGAGAAATTAAAATATTTAAAATATCCCTCAGATAGGAATCGAACCCAAAACCAATCGCAATTACAGTGAGACATTATCCCATTACGCCACTTACATAATAAAAATATCAATGTTTTTTAACATATATTCATTAAGAAAAGTATATTCTTGTAATAACACATATGCGGTTTATTTAAACAAAGTGTATTTGAAATTACATGCGATATAAGAGCTTTCATGTAAATAAACAAACAAAAAAGCTGACTTAAGAGAATGGTAGTGTTTGAATAACGTCGTTTTCTATTTACGCATACCAAATAAAGCTCGGCGGTGACTTTATACATGCAGCTAATACAGGATCAAAAATAAATCACTCATTCACTCGTTCATTGATTTAGATCACAAGTAATAATCTTTAGACCTTTCAAGCTATCACTATATAAATGAGTATATAATTTTAATTGAAAGTTTACAAATTTTTTTTAGTGAGTGTATTGTATGATTGATAATAGGTGAATATATATATATATAACCCTAAAAAATAGATACATACTAACCACAGTTTAAGGAAAAGCAGCTTAAGGTGTCGTCAATCAACCTATTTTTATGAGCAATATAAATATAATAAACGGATATAATTTAAGTTTCACGCTTTATCCCGCTTATCAGAAATAGTCAGAGGGAAGCTAGTGTCAAGACACTGCGGAACTATTCTATTCTATTTTCCACTACTACTAATACAAGTTCTTCTATTACGCATCTAGAAAGATTTCTACCTGCAACATGTATTTCGAATTCACCTCTTAATTTAATATCATCATTTTCATAACTAAATAAGACATACATTCTAGCTATTAACAATATCTAGACGAGTCACACCGAGCGTAGCTTTGCAAACAAGTTAATGTTTCTCAATCCACCAAGCATTCCAGTTCAATCTGTTTCATTGGTTCAATGAATATAGTGTCACAGTTATATTCATTACGACAGAAATACATTTACTGTCTGATGTCAAAGGACAGCTCGGTTACGAAAATTTTGTTTACAATTGTAGTGTCTTAATTTTTTTATTTGCAATTTTTCCCGTTTTCCCGTATAGTAGCTAGTTAGAGAGAACCTAGTGTCAAAACACTCTGTTCTATTTAAAATTTTCCGTATTGTGTGTTGGATAGCGAAACTCAACGCGAATTTATATTGTACCAAAGCGAAGAAACGAAAATAATATAATCATTCCTCCGCGTGGGCATCGAACCCACAGCCAATTGCGTTTGCACTGAGACGTTGTCCCACTGCGCCACGATGGATGGATAGTTCGTGTTTTACTATAAATATAAAAAAAAAATAACCTGGTCGTTTGTATCTTCAGTTACTTTGAATTTTGAAATAGTTTAAACATGCCTACTAATAAGGAGAATATACTAAATTAACAAACTCGGAATTTTTTAAACGTTTAAAATTCACTCAAGTTATAGTTTTTCACGCACACAAGGTAATTTTCCGCGAGAATTTCGGAATTCTGAGACACTATACGACATGCCAACCACTTAACACATGCCAATTTCGTCGTAAAATACACAACGATAGACAAAGACTGGGAACAAATTAGTTTAAAACGAACACGCTTAAATTTTTTCTTTATTTTTATTCATCTAGGTCGTCCTAACAATATTTACATATCATTAATATCACATTCATTTCAATCGGACATCGACAGGTGCATCGTTGTATAGTCTGAAAAAATAGAAGATTAAAACCGCTATACACTGTTTCAACTGTTAAAAAAGGACGAAAAAGATTTTTGATTCAAGCCTTATGTAACGATTGACTGACTTAAATGTTCACCTTCCCATATTTTCTGGACACTCCTTGCATGGCTGAACTTAACGCCGCGTTTTATCTAACTAGAGGGGAGAAATGAAAATAATCCCCAGTGGAAATCAAACCTACAACCAATGACTTAAAAATGTCAAATAATTGTGTGTTGAGTACGGAACCCTTTCATATATTCATCATTGCATCTATTTGATCAAAAAGAAGAGCTTGTTGTTTTATCCTAAATTAGTGGGTATATTTTCTTCAATACAGATATAATGTTATAAAATTTTTAAACAATTTTATATGACAAAGAAAAGCACCTGTTAGTAGTTTAATACTTATGTTTCGTATTTTAACAATTTCAATTTATAAACTACTTTACTATTTATAACTTAATTTAATTTCTCAATTCCTTGAAACAGGTATAGTATAAATCCTAGAATAGACTAGGTTTACTTTCTAGATTACAAGCCCCGCTTAGTATAGAGGGTCAGCTCGGGCGAGTTATCCGACTGAACAGTTCAATCGTTCATTCACTATCCTTTGATCTCGGTATTACGCACTTTCCGCTTCACATTGCTTGAGCATTGTAAACTTGCCGTAGAGTTAACGCTGGCTTGTTTTTACGGTTGAAATGGTTATATTCCTTATGTATTTTTACAGTAACCGATTGAGTACTTAAATATTCATTGTTTTTTAAACATTTTCACGTCTTTTCAGGAACTCGGAGAAAACCTAGGGTCAAGACACTCCATTCCCCGCCCGAAATCGAGTGGCGGAACACAACACCGCGCTTTGTCCTCGTATTGGGGCGAAACTAATATAATTTAAATATACCTAATCATTCTCCTGAGTTACCACTCGGGATTGAACTTATTACCAATCACGTTTACAGTCAGACGCTGTCCCACTGCGCCACAATAGCCTCCATTTTAATGGATACAAAATAATATAAACAAAAGTCGTATGCGAAGCATTTGTACTGATAAAAGAAATTAAGGTTCAATTAAAAAATGTATGTTAATTACTGGCTATTGAAATATGAATATTTATTACATATAACTACAAAGAAAAATATATTTTAAGGGAAAAATATTTTTACGGAAACCAAAAACTAGAACTGAGTTTTCAATTTTATCAAGAAAACAACTAAAAAAAGAATGTCTCGATTTCATGTGGAAAGTGGATAACGCTATGAAAACAGCTATGCGGAAAAGTGTGAATCCGACGATAAGAATTGAGACGTATAAAAAAATCGCATTTACAATTAATAATTATTTTTTTACATTTAATAGTGTTAATCACAACTTTACGGAATTATAAACATATTTCAGAAAACGTATAAAAATTTGAACGCAGCGGGATTCGAACACGCACCTCTCGAAAGTTCAATTATTTAATTAATATGTTTTTCAAATACAAATTTGTTTTTTTATCGAAATCAATTAAATTCAATTCTTTACTATATATTTGACCACGTTGGTAACGCGTACTTATTATTAACCATTACGACACTAGCATTTGTTGGGAAGTACATAAACTAATTTAGTAGATGATCTGATTTTACAGCCACGGAGTATTTTTAGCAAGTCGGTCATTGTCGGAAACAAAACACGTTTCTATTTTATGGGATTTCGGCATTTTTGCGTTGGGAAATTTGGCTCTTTTATGTTATTATTTAAATTACTATTTTTAACTTATTTGTATTAGTATTCATTTGTTGTAATGTTAAAACAATTTTATCTTTACTATCGTATTGATTAATCGTATAGATTGCGCAACCTAACGCCGAGGTTTTTCTTACTAGGTCTGTAAAATAGGTACTGTGCAAATATAAACAAACTACGAGGAAAAATCAGACGTTTTTAAAATAAAAAAATTGTTTTAGCAATTAAAATTATAAAAACGAACTAGTTACTTAAATTTCAAATTATGGATATTTAATCAGAAAATGACATGAGAATCACACGTCAATATGAATATTGTACCCGTGGATTTGAACCAGTGACTCAATTAGCTTTGGTCTTGTCAAACTGTAGCATTTGGAGGATGTAAATACGTCAAGTCGAATAATTATATTCATGCTAGGCAAATTTAAAAAGGTAATAGGGTATAAATGCTACGGACTAAATGCTAATAGCAGAGAGAACCTACTATTAATAAACTCTCCACTTTCCGCCTTACATCAAGACATTGTATGTTGAGTGGTGAAGCTCAATGCCACACATTTTCTCACCAGAGCGGGGACTGTTTTCATACAAATCAAATATGACCGTTTCTTCAAGTGGGAATCGAACTCACACCCAATTACGTACATTCAGATGTTGTAATATTGCGCCAAGATGGCTACATATAAATAAAAAAAAATATAACTGTCATACAAATACTAAAAAAACAGTATCTCATATAAGCGTAAATACACATGACAGTCGATCGGAGACTGAAAAACTAAAGCAATTTCGAAAAACACGTCCAATATGTGGTATAATTAATTTTAACTGCCCGTTTCAAATATTCTGCAGTCTCACAAAAATAAATAACGGAACTGTTATCTAGAATATATATATTTTTTTACATGTCTAGTCCGCTTGACTGTCCGTCTGTCTGCCTTTTAGACTAGTTGTTGTTTTAATTACAAAGGATTTAAGAAAGACGGAAGGAGGAGTTCTGGGTTATATTTCTGCCTTGGGTCGTTATTTATGTGATGAAAATCGGTTTTAATCGAACACTAAATATAATTATTTTTTTATTAGTTATGTATTAAAATGATATATTCACTCACTTAGCTATAAATTGAAAATTTTAAAATGTTAGACGTTGAGGAAAATCTCCATAAAATAGTTAAATAGTAACAATATATGTTATAAAATTTTTAATTTTTAAAGATCGGCGGTAATAACTCACAAGTTAGTTCACTTTTATATAAAAGGTGCATTATTCTACTACTGGGTAAATAGCACTACTGTTATTAGAAAAAAACAACTGTACATACTAAAACATTTCATCAAAAACACTAAATAAAGAAAAAGCGGAACTCAACACCGCGCTTTGTCTTCACCGAAATGTAAATGAAAATAATTTTAAATCGAATCCACAACCAATAGCGCTTACAGACAGACGCCGTACCACTGCGCCACGATGACCTCTAATTTATTAGGGGGTCCTGAACAATACTATTACACGTGAATAACACATTTCGCGTAACGGTCCAAAGACCGCGAGAAACAGCTACAATGGCCTATAAATATTTTACAAGTAATTATAATGAAAAATCACTAAACGGCTGTAGCCCGGTTTGTATACAAATTTAATTATTTTACAGCCGAATTCCTTAATAGTCTATTGTTTTCGACGTTAGGACCCCGATATCCGTTCAATTTTCGACTATTCAAGCGTTTAATAAGTACTCTATTAGATAATCACATTTGAAATGTCAAAATTGAAAAGTATTGTTATTCTTTTATTCTACTACAATTGGTGTCGGGTTACGTCGGAAAAATAACTTTATAAGGGAAATAGGTAAAGTCGCATCTAATTTGACTATACGCTTTCATAAACGAACTATATAGAGTTCGTATTTGGTATACAATTTTTTTTATATATTTTTTAACATTTTATATTTTATTTAACATTTCATATTATATTTTATTACTTTTTATAATTATTCACTTGATATTATGAAATATGAATTTCAATAGATATTATGAGACATTATATTCTATTTTCGTAGAATAAAATTGAAAACTGTGTCATAACCAACCACACCTAGACACGTCAATCTCAGATAGCATAGATCTTACACAGGTTACCAAAAAAAATTTTATTGATTGTTTTCTGTTTTTTTTAGTTTCTATCTTAAATAGACGCGCATTTTTTTAAATACGGAACAATTGTTCTCAATAATAAATTAGTTTGTTTGATAGATTACACTAGCTTACTAAAATATGTTTTCTGTAATATATAATAAATATGTTTTGTCAAAATGGTGAATATACTTAAAAAAATATCGAAAGCTCATATCTGACTTTGTGAAAGCTGAGTATCATTAATACTTTAAAATCATATTGCGTAATCTAAACAAGCCATGGGTTTCTTGTATTGTATGCTAGAAATTACAATTCTTGGTTCTTATTCTTTCACACTATTCTCTTTTAGTTTTAGCCGCAACTTCTATTGTACAAGACATAAAATTTATCTTTTCCCATAACAATTACGGAAAATACTCTCTCAATGCTCCCCTCCCTAAGAGAGCTTCGTGATGAATTTCAACTTTCTACGTCCTAGTAGTTTCGGCTGTGCGGTATCTGTCAGTCAGTCAGTAAATCAAGGGTTTTATATATGTTTATTAAGTAATAGTATATAGTTACCGGTTGGTATAAAAAAAATATATTTGGGATATATTTTACGAATTAACTAACATGAAATAAACACATATAGTATTCTAATTACGATAATTAAAACTATCTATCTTATTACTATGTATGGGAAATCCGATGTAATATGTAATTGGTGTAAGACGTCTGTCTGTCAATGCAATAATTAATAGATACCACTGGAGTCCATAGTAATGCTTTGTACCAATTGATTCGACACTGTTAGGTCAATCAAAATTACTATGAGAGCTAGAGTGTTCAAGAAGGTTAATTCTAGGGCAATTCACTTACTAATGGGCATTAAGCAGCTTGTGTTAATAGACGACTCTGTTACAAGTTGATTAACTGTATTTGAGAAACATTTAAAATGAATTTATCAAAGGATTACAATATTTTATACTCCGACTATCTTCTTAAGAGTTAACAAAAATGTCAAGATACTCCCAGTCTCCACTTTCGGTCGAAATCGAAGCAATGCGTGTTGAGTAACCGAACTCAACGCCACGATTTGCTTTAAAAACTAGATCGAAGAAATGAAAATAATTAAATATTATATAATCATTCCCCCGAGTGGGAATCGAACCCACACCTAATCGCGTTTACAGCCAGTCAATTCACATATTCCTGGGTTAATTAAAATTTAAAGACAACACATGTGTTAGCTAGACATTTTTATTTTTTTTTTTTTTTTTTTTTTTTTTTTTTTTTTTTTTTTTTTTTTTTTTTTTTTTTTTTTTTTTTTTTTTTTTTTTTTTTTTTTTTTTTTTTTTTTCTTCTATGCGAGATAAAGCGAGAAGCCTAAGAAAAAGTATTAAGTTATTGTATAATTAATGTAATTGAGATAAGACAACTGGGCGTGTCTCTCTTTTAATTTTTTAATGATACATAACAATATATTATAATGAGTTGACTCACTTGGTTGTAAATGATCATTAACGTTTTTGACAGTGAAATGCTGAAGGTTGTTTTAGCGGATTTATTCGGGTATAGATAGGATTTGTACATTTGTTTATTTTATGCATTAATAAATTAATTACATTTAAGGAAATTGTACAATAGTTATATTATTTTTTTATATTTTATTTATTATAATATTATATATAGAATGGAGATTAACACAAATAAATGTGTTTACATAAATATAACACATATATAACATTATTTTAAAACAGGTTACAAAAAAGAAATTAAAATTTATAGCGTTCCTAACACATTTAGGTGGAGCGTCTCCGAATAGATCCCAACCGCTTAACTAGTTGATAATTTAGCAAAAGCGATATTTCTATTAATACGATTTTTAAATAAGTATGAAATAATATATAATATTTTAATTTATGATAAAATATAAATTATATACTTTGACTAATGGCTAATGCAATGCACATGGATCCAAGCAACCAATTAGCTTGTTTAAACAAATCTCAATTTGTCTTTGTATCGTATAACAAATTATAGTACAACGTAGAATTAATATATATCGGAAAATATAAAAAGAAAAAGCTAAGCGGGAAATGTGAAGCTAAGAAAATATTATAACATTTTACTAGACTTTTAAATTAAAGTTTTACTTTTACTAACAAACAATAGAATTGAAATTATAAAAAAAAGTAGTCTAGTGTTTGCATTTTTTCGAAAACGTAATTTTTATATCTAAGTTTTGCTTAATCTGGTGTTTTACTGAAAAAATATTGTTTTCCGTATGCTATAAATTATTAATATAATCAATTAGAACTGAAATTGGCACAGCGAAAAGTCAAACGAATTCCCTTATGTAAAGCTCCTTGAAATGTATCTTTAAATATAAAGATACATTCGATGTTTCAAATCAAAAGATGGATTTAACACGGAAATCACAGGGACAAACAGATTTTTTGATTGTATTTAGATTTCATATCGATAAGTGATCAAAAACAGATGTAAAAGTCCTGTATAGATACTAAATATAAAAAAATTGTAACAATAAAAAAAAAATTCATCAAGGCTTTTAATTTTAAATGTGTGGCAAATCTCAGTACATTAGACTTTGTCTTTCCAAATTTTCAATATTTACAAAAAACTCGTTCAAACTAAGTAAAATTTAAGTAAAAAAAGTGGAAATATTTCACACAGTTAAACACGTGTTTAACAATGCTTAAACTAGAGCTAGAGTACGCAAGATTAGTAAAGCGATGTTCTAACAAGAAAATCTCATTTTAAACAGTCAACTGAAAAAACACCGGCTGCTACTTCACATGCACTCACGTTTGTTCATAACGTAGAAATGACTCTTCAGAGATCCTTTCTTCGTCTGAGTCAAGTTAATTAAATGTCTTAGAATGATGTTTTGAGTTTTAAGTTTCTTTTCTAGCTGATAATTAATTGATTATTACATTATTATGAGGTTTCATATTATATATATATATATATATATATATTTATTTTAAATCTTTTATAAATAAAATGGACAGTTGTCCGCAGTCGTCGGACAGACGGACAAAGACGTCAGGGCATTATGCACAAAAACGATGAAGGTTTGTACAAAATTTTTGTAGATACCACGAAGGCTGTACTTTCTCTAAGCCGATCAATACAGCTTATCTTAAATATTAAAAAAATCCAAATAATAGTAATTATGATATTGAGGAAGTAACCACAGGATTTTTTTTAAACGTATAACGTGAACGTAGCCGGATTCAAACCTGCGTCTTTTGGAAACCGTGCAAGCGCTGTAGCCGCTACAGCGCTTGGACGCTTATAACCTTTTTCATATCTTCAGTGCGTGAAAAGCACTTTAAAAACATTAAAACACTCCCACAGTTGTTGAACCATTATGATAACAAATAAAGCTTTCTGAATATTTTCTATAACAATTACTCAAAGCTTTCGCAAGCACAGGTACGCTTTTCCCCGTATTCTGATAATCTAATGGGAAGTCAATTCGGCATAACCAGGAATAGGCGGTCTGAAGTTAAATATAAGGTTTCTGAATAATTTCCTAATTGCTAGACAGTGCAACTTCAATTTTAGATCTAAACTTCAAACGTTACTACAAAATCCATATGAACAGTTGTTTTAGTACAGTTAGTAGTAGTATATTAGTAAAGAACTAAAAGTCTTGTTAAAAAAAACTTATAACGGTAGGTACAATTTAATTTATTATAAGTCATATAAGTATAATATCTATAAACCAGATAGTTTTTTAATTGTTTCATATAAATAATAGTTTTTTAGCTTTAGGGTTTATCCCGAGTATGGTAGTCAGAGAGAACGGAGCGCCAAACCCTACCATATATATAAAGAAGTACTTGCGCCGCATTCACTGTCATCAACCTCTTCATACACTAAGTCCTCAATTTTTGTTTCTTTTCATGATTTTGTTCAAGTGATAAAATTAAAATAACTAATGCTAGCGACCCGCTCGCAGCTTTACCTGCATGAACTACACGACTAAACTTTTTCGTTTTTTCGCCCGCCCGCGTTCTCACTTAAATCACAAAACTTTGCTCAAATTTATAATTTGAATGTATTGTATCGTTTTTGTGGATCAACCGATTGAAATGAACTAAATGTTAAGCGAAGATTACTACAGTACAATAGTCAAATTGCACAAACAAACATTCCTTATAACATTTTTTTTTCATATCCCATGTACGGACGGCTATCAGTTACATTTTTATTATACGTATAGATGTGCACACAGACAAGCCTTTTGCCAATTACGTCACCATAGACAGATGGATGTATTTATATAACACTTCGGTCTGAACTACACATTATTAAAACTATGCTTTATAACGTACAAAACAAAAATAATATGACACAATTCGATAGTTAGTCGCGTTAAATGTGGCCATCGTCTGAAAAGCGAACCCTCGCGTACATCGTAAAACTCTCCCTGAGAAACGTCTTGCTAATTAACCCTTTAATGGGCTATTACATTTGATTGTATAATTTTATGACTGACCGGGTTGAGGCGAACGCCAGCTCTTTCAAGTGCCATCGTTATGTTCAATATATTTTTAAATGTAAATTAATATACAAAGTACATATTATGGCTCAATTATGAAACGTTGGTTTGTACAAAGTATTTATTTATTATTGTAAATGCTCGTGAAGGTGTAAATTGAGTTTTGTAGGTATATCTTAGGGGCTACCTATATAATTTGATATATATGGATAAAAGGCTAATATTTTTTTATCTGATGTGGCGTGTATGTATTAGTTAAAGTAATCTCATTGTAGAGTAATTTGTAAGATGTCATATACCTACAATTCAAAATGGTGATTTATTAGATAACAACCAAATATCGACATAAAACTATTTATTATCAAAATCAGTAAGTACCTGTGACAATTATTTAAATTAAAGACAAATATTTACCTTTCAAAAGGACACTTGTTATCGTCCACTTAAATTCAACAGTCTTAAACTATTGTAAATATTGAATCTATTTTGTTTTAAACAAATGTTTGTCTCGTCCAGATCTAAAAAGCAAATCGTAAATAACGATACCGATATTTGTCAGGTTTGCACGTGAAATAATAAGACTGTGGCAATCTTATTCAAATATGAGCCTTATTTGTATATAGTTACAGACCATGATACGGTATAAGAAGGATAGATGCAAAAATAAACATCCCTCGAAATGCGACCCTTGTTAAATTCAATACTTTTTTCAATATTTTCAACGCAACTTGTTGTATATAAATAAAGTTAAGCTTAGCTTCGTAGCGTCGAGTGAATAAATATTTTTTTCAATATGATAAATATCTATACGAAAACTATATACTTTTTGAATACTGCTTTTGAATTTGTAAATTAAATTCAAATATAAAATGCACTTTCTTATTACAACGGTAGTGGGACTAAGTAAAACCTAGGGTTTTAAAATTTAAGCATTTCTTCCGAGAATTGAGGCTAATATTAATAAAAAAAAACCTTTGTAATATTACTGCTTAATATATTTACAATTTAACACACCAAAAATGATTGCATCTTTATATACTAAAAGGTATATATATATATATAAAGGTATATAAATATACCTTTATATATATATACCTTTTATATATGTTGCTATATATATGCAAACTATATAGTTTGGCGATATTTACGATGATGTTCGTACGTCGTGTGTCAGTCCACTGTGCGTCCGTACGCCTGTCTTGAACGACTTCGTTTATTTCTGAGGTGTCACGTTACACGGTTTTAAAACTTGATGGCGTGTAATAAATGTTTTTGGCTGCAACAATCGCTTCTCGCACCATTGCACCATAAAACGTCGTCTTTGTCCAACCATCGCGTATTACCATACAAAAAAGAGAGAGGTTATTTTTTTTTATTTTATAAATTGTCGATTTGTATTACGTGTTCAATAAAAATGTGAAGTAATAAAATACCAATCCAATACATTGTATTCGCTGTTTTTGCGGTTTGGCCGTTTGATTGATTTTAATATATTTCTCTTTGACATGTATTTAAATTTCTCCACATATCAGTATCACGTGTTATTTTGTTACGATTGGAACAGTTGTGGTCATAGAGATCTAATAGAGCGTTGAATGATTGACGCAGATATGTTAATTTTGAAATTAATAGTTACTACATACGTACACTTTGCAAATTCAAATATTGCATATTAAAATTTACAATTCATATTACGGGGAAAAAGGGTATAAATAAAAAGTTAAAAACGTAATAGCTTATCACCATACTCTCTTTATATCTAACAACTAACAGTTTTGCCATTTCCATATTCTGGAATGGGTGATCATTTTCAGAAATTTGTAAAACAATATTTTCTTCAAAAACATTAAACATTCCTCGCGCATTCGCAAAACAATGGATAATAAACGAAACTATATTAGCAAGAACGTTGACGTGCAATAAAAGATTCAGGGAAGTATGCCGATAAAATAACTCACAATTTGGCACGCACTAATTGTTGTATGGGAATATCGTATTTATTGGTTCAGCTTTAAGGTAAAATATTGTTTGTCAGTGTTGCTATTGAGATCTCATGTGTGGTCATTTGTTTGAGCTTTTTAATATATATATATATATATATATTTCCGCTACTCAACACACAGTTTCTAATTTAGGCGAAAAACAGAGTGTCTTGAAGCTAGATTATCTCTGACTTCCCTGCTATGTGGATAAAAGTTTGAACTTTATAATTTAATTTGGATTAAATCAATTTGATTCAAGCTTAAGATATATATTTAAAAAAATTTAGCTTCGTATGAATATATGACTCATGATCAATTTATATAAAAGATGAATCTAACAACGCAAAACACCTAACTCTCGAAGTATCGAATGAAATTTTGTAAAAAAGTACAGTACATTTCAAATTTGCTAGCGAATTGAAACGTGTAAAAGTATTTACATGGCAACTATGAATAGATTTAAGCTTTAACATCGGTACGCGAGTGAGTCCATACTTAAAAGGATTACAGCTGATGTCATTAGAGCTAATGTGATTACACTAAATTGTATTACGACAGGAAGGAATACAGGATACGTTCTATTATGACGGCCTACATCATTTGTCGTCGGCGACTACGGCATAGCTTTGTATAGCGCTATGGTATGCTATAGTTAATTAGTTATGGTAGTAAATTTGCTTGAACCTCTTTATATTATTCTGCGGTTGTATTTATCTATGAAGTTTCTGCAACTAGTTATAATCGGCAAAATTATATAATAGTCTAGTTATTTATATTATTTCACTTAGACACGAAATATGTATATTGAAATTTTTATAATTTTCATATTTTGCTTTATGTGGAATATACAGAAATAGTCTGCGGATACTTCTTAGTATGTAGTATTTACAGATGTCACGTGATACGTAGCGGAACGCCGTATTTTATTCAATAAGACCAGAGCAATGAAAATGGTTAAATATTAACATTGGTGGAAACCAAACAGGGATCGAACTCAAAACTATCGCGTGTAGTCAGTTACTTCCCACGATAGCGTCATTACTTAAATTGTATATAATAAAATACACTAAAAGTTAATTTTAGATGTGCATTTTAAGTGGTAAACTAGTTTTATGACATGGCGTCGGTCCATTTTATATTACTGTCACTGTCTACCAAACAGTTAAATTAGTTCGGTCAATATTTTCTCAAAACTAACGCTGAATTACTTAACGATAAACTTACTGTGAGGCAATCGGTTCTGCTTGAACAATATTATTTGTTATGAATGTTGGTTCGAATCCCACACAGACATTTCTATGGAAAATATCGTGTAGAGTAAAACTTGAATATGCAAATGATGACTGTCGACTTCGTATATCAGTTCATTCAAATAGGCAGTAGGACAGTCTGAAAGAAATGGCTAAGGACATAGTCTTATTTTCTAGGGTTTTTGATTATATTTTAAATATTTTATCTCCGCTCTGGAAAGACAAATCGCGGCGTTAAGCTTCGTCAGTTCACAAACTCCATTGTTCGGGTGGAAAGAAAAGAACGAAAGTCATCACTAGGCCCCTTTGTCTTTTTAGCTGTGTAAAGTTCTTTTTTTTTTTCAAATACACCTGTAGTAGGTATGACGCGACAGTTGCATGTGTAAATTCTACTCGTGGGAATATTTGTTCGTTGAATAGTTGGTTTAGTTAGATTGAATACTTATTGAGTCGAGTCCCAACACCTTACGCGTAATATTTTAACAAGGAGGAACGAAGAAGACGGAAACTCTTGATAAGTTTCCTTTACTAAATCGTAGAATATCCGAGAGTTGTAAATCAAAGTACAGTAAAAATATATATTTTAAAAGAAATCATAAATATTTGACATTTATAATAGTTTATTATGAACGTCTCCATAATAATAGCTTTAATCATAAATCCTATAAAAACTCCCATACATATTTGAATAAATTTGGTATTTTCTACTTATAGTAAGATCATGACCTTCATCTGACATAACAGTTTGAAGAACACGTCAATAATACGTTGTAAATAAATATCAGTATAATGGAGTTCCTAATACACTTATGATTAAATGTGTTAATTTAAAAACTCAAATTAGCATATTCTATAATAAAAATACTCCACATAATCGGCAATATATTTCGGCTTTATAAGGATTAATTTAATTTAATTAACTAAAAGTTCCATAAATAATATTTGGTTTATGTGACGAGCTGGGAAATTGAATCAACAAGTTTATTGAAGAATGCCTTTAATAGCCCAACTTGTAAAAATATATAGATTGTTTACGCCTTTTATAACTAAGTGAGTACTTGTAGTTTTTAGTCTCTCAGCCCACTTTGCATGATTCAGAAGATATATGAATACAAAAAAAAAACAATGCAAAAGTGATATCGTAAACGGTGAAGCATAAGTACATTATCTATTAAAAGAGCATTACAGAGCTCGGCGCTAAAACACTTATAAGAAACATTGTAGGAATGGGCATAATTCATGAACATTTAAATAATTAATTGAAGAGGTTCTAGGAAAGCAATAGCTACCGAGTCTGTTTAAATTCACTCTATACAGCACATTTCCGTGATGTTTTACATTACAGTACATTCCATTACTAAGTTATAACTTTAGCACGAAATCTGGAAACTCGTTTTAAGTGCGAACCTCCATTACCAAATTTAAAACGCTTTATATCGTACCTGGGAATAAAGTAAGGAAGGCATGCGCTAACGAACTGTCCTGACCGAAATTCCATCAAGACTAAAAATACTTAAGAAAAATACAAGCAAGTTTAAGAACACTTCAGATTACATTATTAAATGACATAAAACACAAAATATAAATAACACTATCTCCGTACGAATCGTAAAGCAGTCGATTCCGAGCGTGCCCCGAGATTTTAAAGGAATGACAGGGGGTTTAAGCGGCTCGAAAAGGTTCTCCATTCACTTTCTGTACACGTATTTTTTTTTCGAAACACCTTAAGTACGGGCAATTTATTCACATATAGCATTAAGGGGAAAGCCGGAGGCATAAATCTATTCGTCTAACAACAGGACGAGTGGATCCTGCTGCTACAGTCTAGTCTCGATGTTCAGAGCAGAGATGCCGCACATATCACAATAACCGCTCTTCATTATCCGCATTTCACTCGGCCGGGGCCGTATCTATCGGAATGCGCCCACAAAGGGTATCCATACCGAGTTACTAAGTCGCTACACTTAGTTCAACCGGCTCCAAACCAGTCCGCCTCCGAGCGGCCCGTCCGAAACGTCGTAAGTGCCGGTTGAGTGACACCTAAATGCCACTTAGCGTTGTTCTCTCAAATTTTATTGGTAATAAGTAGCTTGTCCACACGCGTTAGTCACATCACTTTTGACCTTAGTTTCTAAATTTAAAAGGTTCCACCGATAAAAAGATAGTGTTGAGCCAGTAGTAATACCATGATGTAAGTTGGGAATGCTGGTTGGTACAACTAGTAAATGGAGATATTGTTGTAATTTATGTCGAAGTGGTCGAAATTGGCGTGTAGTGAACAATCGTTTGTTGCGAGATTCTTGGAACGAAAAATGATGCGAAGCGGCAAGATGTTTAAGTCTTATACGCGGCCCGTAATTACAGATATGCTATAGAGTTAAATAGCCGCGTGCATTGAGATGAGTTCAATGTTGTCATTTGCCTCTGAAGCACATTTTATTTTCAAGAATTATCAGGGTTCAGAGTTCTTATTTAACTAAACTATACACGTTTTGTATTTTAAATGTCGTAGTATTTGCATGATCTTGCCACAATAGCGTCGTTCGTTCTCGTTAAAATACCAACATAAGAGTAATACTCGTAAACTTGGGGTTTTAATTTAGATATAAACACATCAGTTTGTTATTGTTTTGGATTAAGAACCAATATTTGTTTCTATTCATGAGAAATTTATATAACAGTTAGTGGGCAATCATGGCTTTGTGCAATAAATATAATGCACTTAAAAATTATTTTAATTTATAGTTGTATTGATATTGGATAAAATATAGTCGTCATTGAAATTAATAAGTATTTTACTATTTGTTTTTAAAAATATTATATATATATATTTAGAAAACGTATAAAAATGTGAACTCAGCGGGATTGGAACCCGCGTCTCTTGAAAACCGTTTAAGCTGCGTTAAAATTTTTATACGTTTTCTAAATATGTCTTTTTTAATTTCCTAAGTGTGCGCATAACACTTTAAAAAATGTAAAAAATATATATATTATATATATGTTTAGCAGCAATCGTAGCGAATATTTTTTTTATAATTCCAGACCTCTATAACACGGTAGAATGCCTAAAATGCTTAATGATCAAAAGTAGGCAGAACCTAATGTCAAGACATTCAGTTTTCCATTTTACATCCACCCACCAAAATACGAGATTTTCTTATTGAATTTAGATGTAATCATTCCCCTGAATGGGAATCGAACCTTCAATAATCGCGTTTACAGTCACACACTATCTCTCAAATCATCAAATTAATAGCCTCAAATCAAAATTATCATATAAGTACATGTAATAATATCTTATTAAATTTTATTAAGACTCCTTAATTTTGACTTGCCATATCACTCTCTGTGCAACGAGATGTCAATAATCTTATAATCTTTAGAAACTTTTTTACAAAGAAAGGAAGAGCCGTACCTCGACGCTCTGTGCTATTACAACATGCCAGAATATTAAGACCCTAGTGCACTTAAATTATTTTACATAGTTTAAAACTGCCTTTGCCTGTAAAAGTCTAAGTTTCCTTTGGATATTATATTACCGCATTATACTTTATAGATTTCTGAGACACATTAACTTAATATATGAAACATTATGTATGCAACTTCACGCATAGCAAACGGAGTGGCGGAAGTCAACGCTGCGCTTTGTTTTAGGTACCAGAGCGGAGATATAAAAAAAATACATAATCTTTCCTTTGAGTAGGAATCGAACCAATAACCAATCGCGTTTACAGTCAGATGGTGTCCCATTGCGCCACGATGGCCTCTATTATTATTAAAGGCTCCAATCTCGTTCGAGGGCTTGTTTATATTTTTAAATACCTACAAAACCTGGTGTTCGAAAATGCATGAAACGTGGAAAACTGAATAATAACTGTCCCAGAATATGCTTTTAGATTATGATAATTATTAATATTTAACCGACGACCACGTCCACCTTTCAGATGCCATGACGAAGAAAGAATAATGTCATGATAGAAGATTTGTTCTTGCATAAAATTTTACTTTTCCTCATCACCATCAGGCCATCGTGTTGCCGTGATAGCGTTTAACTGCAAACGTAATTGATTGTGGGTTCGATCCCCACTCGGAGGAATAATTATATTTAAACTATTTTCATCTCATCGCTTTGGTATGAAACAAAGCAATGCGGAGCACGGAGTGTCTTGACACTAGGTTCTCTCTAACTACCCCGCTATGCGGTAAAAAGCTTGTATGCTCATACCCGTAGTTCGATAGGAATAAATCTCTAGAGAAAAGTTTATTTTTGCCAAAGAAGTTGAAGCTTTCATATTTGTTACGAAGTGCATGTGGAGTAAGAAGCTCAGATTATTAATCACACAATAATGTTATATCACTATTTTGAATATAAAATGTGTTCATTAATTTAATTTTTAGATGGACGACCTAACAGGAAAAGTTTCTTTTTAAACAGAAAAAACCGTCTTCTTTCTACTCTTTCTAAGTACCAAAATATCCAATAATTACAAAGGAAATAGGCAAAAAAATCTATTTATTTTCAAGTTTTAATTAATGAGTCTCGTATCATTAGCAACAAATAAACTAAGGCCACCAATCACGGTAATGTTTGACAGGGAAATGTTAGTTGTTCGTAATTACGTTGTAAAAGTCATCCAACTAGTTGAGTGTGATTTATAACAAGCATTTGTCTTTGACTTTGTTCTTGTCTTCTGTTCGGCTATTAAAATTATAGGTAACATGTACGCTCGTAATTTAAGGTAATGTCATAAGTTTGTATACGAATTTGGTGAATTTTATCTGAAATTCATCTCTCTCTGGCGTTGATCCTTTGGCTGAAGGACGTGGTCATGGTGGAATGTGACTCCCTGAAGGTCGTGGTCTTGGTGGACATGATGGACCCTGAAATGGACGAACTGTCTCAACGGCTCGTGTTACTTGCGATGTCATTCATAAAGTAGAAATTTTTAATAATGTGAAATCTGTAGAGTATGGAAATTTAAATTAAGCCATGCTGTTTGTGCATGTTTAGATGGTTATTGCAGAATACAAGAATGTAGTGTAGAAATTTAATAAAAAGTACTAAAGAGGTATTTAAATAAATATAGTTATATATATAGACTTTCTTTTTGTCTCAGAAAAAAGAAATAGGACGACTTACAATGATTTAGTTATACTTATTACCTGTAGAACTGTGAGTAAGTATATATTTATGTTTTTTTTTAACGCAGCGTGATTCGAACCCGCCTCTTGGAAACCGTCCAAACTCTGACCGCTAAGCCATGAGTGGTATGAACGCAATCTTTGTTTTGCAATTTCCTAAGCGTGTGTAAAACACTTTAAAAATATAATACTAAGTAGTTATTTTGACATTTTGTTCTGAAAACAATAATCCTGAACGCCATATACCAGCAGATATTCTTAAATAATGAACTTTAATAAAATACCAGGTATAAATTATTTAAAAACACTAACAAATATTAAGAGTAGACACAATCGAGGCGCACCGAACATTGGCCCGACCGATATGAAATTTCATACAAAAGAACCCGTATATTCCATCTTGTTCAAAAATATACCCCTGAAAAGATGGTAGAAGGAAAATAGTAATTACAAGTCTACCGCTCTCGTGCTTTTGTGCCTTCTTTACAATGCAGGGGAATCTTTTTGTGCACGCTATCGGACGTTTGCACCCAGCGTGCTCTGGTTTTATTTAGGTATATATAGATAGATGCCTACATTTTTATTGGTGACATAAATTCTAATTTAAGAAGAAAGAAATTATATTCATAGGGCTGTTGCTTTAGTTGTTAGTTTAAATATTATTATTATAGATATTAAGCTTTACTAGTTAAGTATATAGTAAATATTGAAATGTTAACACATAAATTTAAAAACAAAACTAAAAGGAAAACGTTCAAAGCTATTTTCTAATCATCACGGCCGTACTCGCGAAGGCGTCTGGTTCATACTATCAAAATATATTGTCAATGGACCCTGGATACGTGCTTAATTTTTTAAACAAATTGGACAGCTAGAAGTCTGCTGCCATAGCGTTGCAAGATTTACTTACTGGCATAGATAAATTGACAGCTCTATGAAAAAGAGGAAGCTAATAAAAAGCTGATAAAAATAACGATTATTTAAAGGTTTTCTAGTAAAATTTCAATACACAATCGTCAGCTGAGGCATTGAGTGTTAGTCTAATAATTGAAATGACCAAGGATATTTTTTATAAATTACTATAATAATAAAATCTAGATAAACAGATAAGTTTCATGATCATTCGAAACGATACTTTATAATATTTATGGAACATAAAACTACATTAATTTTACAAATTGATTATACCCATTTTTATTTCTTGGCAAAGTTATTATGAAATTATATAGCAATAAATCTATTATTCAAATCGTTATTTTAGACAAGCCAAGCTCAAAGGGAAATTCAGAACAATTTCAACAGCAGAAAATGTTTAATAGTCGGGTTATAAAAAGCCATATAGTTTTACAACCGGTAGCTAATTTAATTGACAACGATAGCATCTTAAAAAAGAACTGGTAATACTGGTGAAGCCAAAGTCGGTTTTAAAATTAACTTCGAATGTATTTTTATTGATGATAGAAGTATGTATTATATATTTTATATCCGTTATAATTAAGACGGCTATCACTATTTGTAGATAAGCTTGAATATAACATTAGCTTATATTCAGGTTTCCAAAATATCACACTATGGGAAAAGCCTGTTTTTTTAAGAATTACTTAGATAGAGCGATTTTTTTTAGATAGAGAGTGAAGAATTTTGTTCGTTCGTATCGTTAGGGCCATCGTGGCGCAGTGGCATAGTGTCTGACTGTAATCGCTGACGATGACGATTTGTTGTAGGTTCGGTTTGTACCTAACACAAAGCGCGGCGTTGAGTTCCGCTCTAGTTATCTGGCTTTCTGTTCTATATATCATACTTTGTTGTAAAATTGTTCGTTTAATAATAAAACTAAGCAGTTTTCGAATAATATCTAAAAAAATAAAAAGAATAGACTGAATGATGCAAGGTCAATTCATGGTCGGTAATATTAAACCATATCGCATTTTTAAAATTGTAGTGGCCTAATTGAAAATTAAACGTCAAAAGTGTAATTAAAGAATTGGCCGTTTTTTAATTATTCGCATATAATACGTTTGGCCTCTTACGGCTTAAAAGAGTTAGCCTAGAAAAACAGATAGAATAAATGTTTACATACTTATCATTTAATGAATTATATTTATTTTCGTGAAAATTTTAAACAAGCCACTTTAATTGTAAATGTGCGATATAATCTAAATTTCCCGTAAATTAGTACAACTAAGTACCCGCATATAAAACCGCAATTCGATAAACTCATTCGATTTCAAATGAATTTGTACGCTTAATAAAAAATATCAATTTATGCATAACAAATAGTGTTTTTGATTTAGAAGTTATCGTTCATGCAAAGCCACATTAGGGCATGCACCGCTGCGCAGATAAGCGAACAAACAAGCAAAATAACGATAGGTAACATGGTTACATTATATTACTATTATAGCATAGCTAGATAAAATATAATTCCTATTTTCAGCATTTTATCCCGCATAGTAGGGTGCTTATCCTGATAAGAGATCCTATCCTTGACACTAGTCAAGACACTGCGTTATCCGGCTTCCACCAAAATTTCGTATATAACGTTCCATGTAGAGTGGCGGAACTTAACGCCGCGCTTTGACTTACCAGAGCAGCGATAGTTTAAATATTATTATTACCCCGAGTGGGATCACTTTTGACCATCGCGACCATCGTGGCCCAGTGGGACGTCGTCTGACATATTTATCGTTTATAAAATAAATAAATTGCTTGATAAAAGAAATAGAATTTCACTTTGGCAATTTGTATTATTTTAGATATACCTAAATGCTTAAGAATATTTAAATTGTTGTGAAGTTGATTAATTTTATATTATAATTCACATTTATATAGAGCAAGTTTGCAAAGTACAAGTCATTGTTAATCAAATAAGTTTGGATAGTTACACTATATTTGTACTATATTTTACGTAAAAGCGCAACTCAACTTTTTACACATCAAATTCAAAAGTTTGTGTTTTCTTTTCAAAGGATAAATTTTTGTTTTAATTAAAAGGAGTTTGAAGGATAAATAATAATAATAATAATTAAGGAAATCGTGGCGCAGTGAGTGAGCGTCTATCTGTAAACAGGATTGGTTGTCGGTTCGATTAGCACTCGGAGAATGATTATATTTGAAACAAATTTCATTGCTCCGTTCTGGTATCTACAATACAAATACAATGCGCGGTGTTGAATTCCGCCACTCAACACGCAATATCTCAATTTCGGGCTGAAAGTCAGTCAACACAGTCTGACAAATGGTATAACAAAATTTCTGTCGCAAATCAAATGTGTACTATTAGTGACATAAATACCCTTCAAAAGCAGCTTACAGATTCGTTCAACATCCCACTGTAGCAAATTTACATCTTCTTATCTCCCGCGAACAGGAGGGTAGTTCTAGCAGTGCGTTGAAAAACTTGACAAATTTTCTCCATAGCAGCTATGTCGTTTTTGCATAGATTACTACTAATATTACCATATTTTAAAAGTAACGTGAGATAGCTGCCATAATGTTTTCATTGGTGAACTGTATTTCTTTGACATATTTTGAGTGTAAGCGATTTGTAAGAAAATTATGATAAGGATAACGATGTTTTATAATTTTCTAATTTAAGTATATTGATCGTTTGATTTTTTGTATTATAATGTATTTTTTCCTCAGTCTATGGCTTTTGTCGGTTTGGAAGCTCAGTGGGCAGGCTCCCTACTAGGTGGACCGACGATCTGGTCAAACTAGCTTAAAATGTTTTAATACTAATATAATATTGGTTTTATTTTTATTCCAATATGCAGATTGAATATGGCGCTAACCTAATTTCTGAAAATATTATCCCACGTGCAACACTATATTATTCGTTATAGATTAGATAAAAATATTGTTTTAATAAAATTGCCAATAACAAATCCAATATTTATAAATTGCATCGAAACAGAAAATATTGTTGGCTATTTTATCATCCCGTGGTACTCAAATTGATGGATATGTGCACAACTGTTACTATTGTATGTAAAAATGTTGAGAACAATATAAAAAAGCTTAATTCGTTATTAAAGCTTTTTTTTAAACTTACTTATAATATAATAATAATACTTTATCGCACACACAAATATACAATATACAACATTATGGTTACCTACATCACCGTGCAATGGCGGCCTTATCACTATTAGCGATTTCTTACAGCCAACCATCATTAGCGGATTATAAAAGAACAATAGAGGAGAGGTGCAAAAGACACAAAATAAAACTTAACAAACCACTTACGATTAATATGTAATATATACATACGAAAATAAAAAAAAATTATTTGACGTTCAAATAGTGAAGCGTATATCTTGTTATTTTTAATTAAATTTTTTGTCTTTGCCCTTGACTTTACGAATAAATACATAATTACATACATACGATACCAAAATAAGTAAGTATAAGAAACTCATTATGAATGCCCTGCTATGCGGAAAAGGCTAAAACTAAATTGGTAAGGGTATTATTAGATTTACCTAATTTGTAATACAATATACATTAACTCATATAAATTTTTACATTTTATCCCAAGAAAGTAAAATAAGGAAAATAGTCACTTTTAACTTGATTGAAACCGAAAGATTTTATAACTTCTGCGTACTTCTAGGTATCGTTTAACTATGAACCATTAAGTATATACCTACTGTAGAGTAATTTAAAAAAATTGTACTTATATTTATTTTAATTTAACTGAAGCGGGGACATTCTGAACGGAAGCACCGGAAACATAAAAAGCACAATGCAAGAGCTTGGCTTGAAAAGATTTGAGGGAATAAAAAGTGATATTTACGTTATTCCGAAGAATTCGAGATTCGTTTCTATTTTAAATTTTCTAATAACTTAAAAGAATCATTTGGCTATACAATTATGCACAAATAAAGTATGTTAGCCCACCAATTATGTAAATTAGTTTTTGTTATGACAGCAGAGTGCATTGCAAATTTCTGTTAAGAGCTTTTTCGTGATATTTATATATATTTAGAATAAGCTAAGTATGGAAACGAAAAATAAACTTTAAAATATACCATATGATTAGTTTGAGGTGTACTTACAACTTCATATAATAGAATAGTAAATTTGGTTTAAGCATTATTCCTTTTTGTACAAATATATTTTGTACACACAGTATAAGCTAAGCTTATAAGAAAAGATATTGTTTTAAACAGTTGTACTTATGGATTACACCATGTGAGATAAGCCAGTTACATATAAATACTTTTTAATTTTTTTTATAGTGTATTTTGTATTCATACATATATGTATATATCATCCATTATCATTATATTAATAATTTATTTGCTTTTTATAATTAATTCTTTATCTATGCGTGAGATAAAGTATCAAAAAAACGAAGAAAAATAGTATAATATTAACGTTAAATAATTTAAATACGTTCGTACATTAATATTATTATTATTAAGCGAACTTGCATCGTAAATAAAAGCTCTATAAGCTTTAACCATACAATAAGCTGCATTATATATTTAATAGCTTTTATCCTTTTCCGTGATATTGAACATAATTTAAAAAATTGTAGCTTCTCGCTTTTTCCCGTGTAGTCAGAGAGTATCTATTGCTAAGACACTCCACTCCAATATCCACTTTCCGCCCGAAATCGAGACACTCAACGGAGTGGCGGAACTCAACGTCGCATTTTGTCACCGATATATAAAAATATTTTAAATATAATCATTCCCCCGAGTGAGAATCGAACCCACAACGCGATGGGCGTTTGCATTCAGACGATGTCCCATTGCGCCACTATGGCTTTAAACATAATTTGATTACATATTTATATAATAAACATATTTCGTTTATTCCAGTTATTCAATAACTTAAAAGCTGGGGCGGTCCGTTTTATCACCACGATAGAGCAACATCAAAAATATTTACGCCCACGCAACTATACATAGCACAGCCACAGATCGTAAGGTTTGATTTAATAATGAAAACCGTTACCTATATTACATATATATATATATATATATATAGAATTATCTCGATAATATCATTTAATGTGTTACTGTATTGATATTTAACACCGTGTGTAGCTCATTTTTATTCCCACATATTGGTTTAAGAGGTAAATTTAAGGCTCCCTAGACACGCGGTTAATGCGTATAATAATGCGCTAATGAGTATTATACGCGTTGCCGTAGCAACGTATATGACACACACACAAAAGTTTGTCCGATATAAGGCAGTGCGTGTACTTATTTAAAAAAACTTTAGCTGTACCCAATTCCATACACCTCTGACAGTATAATATTTTTGAAAAGTGATCGAAATTGTGGTCCTTATGTATTAATTAATATATACTTAGATGTAATTCATATTCATTATATATCAATAATTCCATAAGGAATTTCTAAAGCAAGAAAGTTTGTATAAACATATATTTAGTATGTTTGAAACTTTACACTCCGTCCAAATAATTCTAAAATGATTCTATTTCAAACGGAGCATTGTACCTAGATTTAGCTAAAACGATCGTAAATTGGTTTTATGAAATCTATAACAGAAACATTACCTTTTTATATGGACTATAAATAAACTAAAAGGGCACTAAAATTTTAATAGCTATAAACATTATATGCTTTATTATTGTATAAAATATTTCAGTAACTCGTACTAAAACAATTCATGGAGCTCGAGCCTTTTGGTTATCTACGGGTAAATCGATATACTTACAAATGCTTTTTATACGCATAGTAATTTAGATGGAGATTCCAATGACACTTCACAATTCCGTTCTCCACTTTTGACACGTCTAACCTGTAAACGCGATTAGTCGTGGGTTCGGTTCTCAATCAGTCGAATTATATTTAAGTTATTTTCATTTCCCCGGTCTATCAAGACTAATCTGAGAACAAAGTGTATTGGCACTAAAGAGAACCATGCTTCCATTTTTTATACCGTGTAGTCTTTTTTATGTATGAATTCATAACTCCCACACGTTAAAAAAACAATCCAAATGGCCCAGTCGAATAAGCTCACTTTATCATAAACATACAATACAATTCAACGTTGAAAGAAATCATTTACAGATACGCATTGATACGTTGTTGACAGAACAAAGTGATTGACAGACGAAAATATATTATCTTGTCACTTACGTCTTTAAAATGATATGAGAAATAAATGGTTATCACTTCCTACATTATCACAAACCCTGAAGTAAAGGCTGGCTCTTCAATTAAATTTGTATGGAAAAGGCCCAAGGTTTTTACCTGAAACAACAAAATGTTTAGTTTAGTAAAATTAATATGTTACACGTATTCATTTAGCTTTGTTTTGGAACTTATTAATATTATAATTTATATTATATAATTGTAATCATTTTAAAAAAAAAATTGCAAGAAGGAGGGAAAAGAACTAAGAACATTTACTTTGTTCATAAACATTTGTCATATTGTTTTACTTCATTGAACTAGTTTCATTTAAAAATATATTCTAATAAGCTCTACTTCACGCTTTTTCCTGCATAGCAGTGTCAGACCTACATACATATGTATATATATGCATATATTTATGTATATTGTATATATATATACATATATATATGTGTGTATGTGTGTGTGTGTGTGTATATACACACATATATATATATGGGCAAAAATTGTATTAAATATCTTCTCTAACACATTAAAAAAGAGAAAGCTTGAAACCACCACTTTACACAATGTCACTAAAAGCTTTCTTACAATAATCATTTAAGAATCACAGGCTACGGAACATTATGGTCATACGAGTCGTTCTGACATATATTAATGGTTACACAGACAGCATGGAGAGATAAATAGTTGGCTTCATTAATGAGATAAAAACGTGACTTACACCGTTTCCGTTATTCAAATGTTATTTGGATCGGTGATTTACAAAAGTTAGATGCCATTGTATAATTTAACACTTGTTAAGTTTAAAAAATTCACACAACTTTTGCGTTATATGTGGTATTGTAGAAGCTGGAATTATGGTAAAATGTCTTGGTAAACCAAGTAAAATTTTAAATTTACTTTTAATGGTAAAAGTCAGAACTGCTCAATCAAAATATTTACCTAAGTTTTGCCGAGGTGCAAGTTCAACATTGTATATTATGAACAATTCGTGATTTTACCATTAAAATAGGTTAATCTTAAGATTAGTAGTACACAGTCACGGAACCTACACTATTATTATTCTAACAATATAAAGAAAGAAAAGCATATTTTCTATATATAATATAAACACTTAACTTCGATTTTAGACAGTTGATTTATCTTTCTATTATAAAGTTTATCGACTACCAAACGTTACTTGATTTAATTATTTAAAAGTTAATCGACAACATTATTTATAAAATAAATATAACATATTGGTTGAACAATTCAACCATTCTGTACAATAAAAACACAACTCTAAAATTATGCTAACTGAATACAACTGTACAAAAAATATTTAAAAATCTTTAAATATTCAAATTGGCCAATTGACTCGCATCTGTCGCAAAGTCCGGAATCACAAAAAAGTAAAGAAAAACATTTGCCTAATATTTGATTTGGGGTAACACGAGCAAAAAATCAACATCCGGCGGGTTCGCGCCAAAACCGCATGCAGTCTAAATGCAGTGAAAGAAGCAAACCAAACAGACGAGCAGGGCACATGTAAACACTCCTAAACGACCGCTCTACTTTACTATAGTATATGCACCTACTATACGAACCGCTTAATACGAGTAAAAAATAAGCTCAGATTTATGAAACCGTTTTAACAAACAAATAAATATTTAGTTGTAGTCTGTAGGTAGTTCGCTGACGTAAGGATAGCAGGTTCGAAGACTTTTTGGGGGAGAGAGATGGAATGAATAGAGGTTTTCTCCGCTAGCCCCGCAATATGAAGGAAGCACATAATTAAAGACAACAAAATATCTAATAAAACGTTAAGATTTTCTAATGTGTTTTTATTATATTTATACTGGTTTTCATAAATAAATTAAATTGGCAAGTCTGGCTGTTATATAATTATTAAAATAATTCCATTTTATTTGCTTATTTTATTTGTAGGTCACACCGAAATATGTTTATTACGTTAGTCCTCCCGTGTATGTGTCCATTGGCAAATTAATAGAATTTAAGAGTATATTTTGCAAGGTATACAAACAATTCTTTATTTAAAAATACTTCTCAAATAAAGTAAATATCGCATTATTTCCTCAGATAATGTGTTTCCAAATTATAATTAGGTAGAACCCAACTGTATTATCTTAGCCAAATTGGGATTAACTTGCGGAATGTTCATCTAAAAAGCACAAAGGACAAAAGGACCAAAGTAAACGAAGCTAGATCCCAAAAAAGCATTAGTTGAACTTAAAAATACTACAAAATTAAAAAGCAAAAAAATGTAAAAATTCACTGTTTTTTTGATAAAATTTAAATCATTATGTTAGAAAGTTACTAATTGTGCAGTTGCTTAAAAATTAATAAATGTGGTTGTGCGTTCGTTTTCTATATCCGGTTAATTTGTCAGACAGTCTTAGAATAAGCACCCTTTTATATTATGTTTATTTACTTTCATGAAACTTCTATATATATCACAAAATAAAAAATAAGTTAAATTATTAATATCACAGTCATAATTATGTAGGATGAACGCTACAAAAGACGTTAGATTAAGGCATTCTTAAATTTAGTGCTAATTTTTCATACATAATTTTTATTTAGCCAGCTTTACACTTTTTCTCGCATTGCATGGTAGTCAGAGACAATCTAGTGTCCAGACATTCCGTTCTCCACTTTCCACCAGTAAAACGAAACATTCCGTATTGAGAGGCCAAGCTCAAAGCGGCGCATTGTCGTAGAAAATGAAAATATTTTAAATCATTCCCCCGAGTAGAAATTGAACCCACAATCAGAGTTTACAGTCAGACGTTGTCCCACTGCGCCACGAGAATCTCATACATTATTTAATAATAAAACGATGCTATTTATTAAAAACAAGCCATCAAATGAATCTACATTAATTACCAAATAATGAGGAACTCTAGACATAACAACAAAGATCTCAAGCAGCCGATACTTAATAATTATATTCGGGACAAAGGACCTACTCAGAAGTTAAATTGAGTATTTTCAATAGTGAAAAATATCATTGAAAGTCCGATTCATTATGACTATTGAAGTGTTAAGTCTGAACTTGGAACCTAAAAGTAAATTCATTCAGACTTAAGCCTACTTGCGTGGAAAGTTCTATTAAGAATATATTAAATCTCCAATGTTAAGTTTCTTTTTATTGGTAAGAAAATTTACATAGAAATATTGCAAAAACTTAACAGCTATTATTACAAATACAATATAATTTACATCTTTACAAATAAATGAAATATGAAGAATGTCTGTATATAATATTAAAATAACCGTTTTACTATTTTTGTAAAAACTGTTCTGTCTGTCTGTTTGTTATCGCTAATCTCTGGAACGGCTGGACCGATTTTGGGACTTTCACTGCAGATAGCTGATGTGATAAAGGTAGCAGGAATTTTTTTATTTTAGAAGTGATTTTGATTGATTAGAGTCGTGATAAGTGCGAAGTGGGGTCAGCACATATCATCAATCCTTACGTAAAATGAATTACTATAATACCTACAAAAATGAGTATAAATAAATAAAGTCGAAAATGTGAAATACCAACTAATACGTCTGAAATGTATTAAAATATAAGTTTGTACTTAAATATAATAACCATGCACCATGTTCATGTCCTAATATGCATTACGAATACATTTCCTGTGACATACTCATTATAAATTCGAATCGTTTGATTTAGTGGATGCTCATATAGATGGAAGAAAAATGATAAAAACTTAACAAACTACAATTGAAATTAATTTGTAAATAATAAATAAATTAGTCATATTGTAGTAAAGCGTTTAGTTTTGAAACATTTAGTTACAGTATTAATGAAATATTTTTTTTATGCAACATAAAAATGTTTTTACAGCTTCATGCTATTTGCCGCACTGCTCAAAGTAGTCGAATATATATATTTTTTTCACAGTTTTTAAAGTGTAATTCGCACACTAAGTAATTGAATTTAAGAATTGAACGGTTTTCAAGAGGCGCGGTTTCAAATCCCGTGGCGTTCATATTTCTGTACGTTTTCTAAATATGTCTTAGTCAGAGATAACTTAGTGTCAGGACACTCCGTTATCCACTTTCCGGCCCTAATTTGAGATGATGGCCCCGGAACTCAAACTCCACAGCTTTGTCCCACCAGTGAAAAAAATATAATCATTCCTCTAAGTGGGCATCGAACTCATAACCAATCTAGTTTACAGTCAAACGCTCTCCTTCTCCGCCATGATGGATAACCATATATTGACTAAACAAAAATATAGTCATATGAACATAAGTCTGCTATATTATGAAAAAATAACCGTTACTGATATAAAGCTTAAAGGTTTTAGTATAATCATTAAGCTTTTATGCAAAAGTTTAAATCAAATTACTTTACACAATTGATCGTAGGGACCCGAAAGTACGTTAATGAGTTATTCAATTTGTCACGAAAGTTATTTTCAACTAAGTACCTAGAAATAAACATTTCATTGAGCAATAAAGCTTTTATAGAAGTTTAAATGTAATTGTAGTAAAATAGAAGTGACCTTTCCAGTTCATTTCAATTGTTGTAATAAAATAAAGACATTATAAAAGTTTTTCGATTACATTATATTAAGATATTTCTTTTTATAAGAAACAGAGGCTAGGTTTGAGGTTGTTGCTGAAACTTAGAGCATAGTTTAAAAAAAGGAACGTGGAAATTTGGAATCGTGGATTATAATAAAATTTCTTGCTCTGATAAGACACAGCTCGGCATTCAGTTCCGCTACTTAAGACGCAATGCCTCGAATTCAGGCTGAAAGTGGAGAACGGAGTGTCTTGACGTGACCATACGTTGTCTGTGTCTATCCTGATAAAATTGATAAACACAAGTTTTGAGCCTAGAACCTACCTAACACGCACATTCAGAACACTGAAATTTGGCACATTAGGAAAGCACTAAAATTAGACTTTCTGAAATTCCTCCGGGAACAGACAAAACAATATTTTAGTTTTAATACTTTACTCAAATGAAATTGCGGGCGACAACAAGTATATAATAAATTAAAAGTGAAGTTTTAAATTACAACGGTTACATAATGAGCTTAGGTAAATCCTATTGAAGCAGTTCTCGTATGTCTAGACTATGATAATATAGTATAATTTTTTACCAATAAAATAAATTATAACGTAGTTTTTGAAATTTGAAAGAAATCATTACTTAACACTTGTTGACGTTCGTACCCAAAATATAAATTTAACATACTAATTGGCATTAGATTTTTATCAATTATCCATTTACTTAGTGTTCAATTATTGTTTTATTACTATCGAAACGTTCATGGCTTTGCCCACGTGAATGTCGTATTTTCGGCGGCGTTTTCGTAAAACAATGAAATTCCCGGAACCATAAAAAATGGAAGAAAAGAGTAGCCTATGTTCATCCCAAGCTCTTGAAATATATCTGTATAAAATAATCAGTTCCGCGGTTTGGTCGTGATGACGTCTCAAACAGACAAGAGTTTTTTAGCATTTATAATATATATTTGGATTGTATTGATATTTTAACGTGTTAGCTTTTTCTGATCTTATAAAGCTTATAGCCAAACAAACCTTATTTCGATAAAATAAGAAATCGTTTAGGAACACACTAGCACTCTAAAAGTAAGACGTAAAACTGTTTTACTCGTTCATCAACTTTCTTCAAAAATTAACCCCTTTCGAAGATCTAACTCGCTGAAAACCGCAGTTCAACCGAAAAAACAACGATCATTACTTACGTTCTAACTCAAAACTCGAGCTTTTCTCCAAGCGGCAGAACTTTCGAGCAATTAGCAAATTTCCAGAGGGGCAATGTTAACCGGCGACTAGTGCTACAGCTTGTCTTAGACTTGGTGAGCTTACTGAAATAATTGTTTAATTCAAGTGAAGCTTACATGTTCTCTCTGTACGCAAGATGTGGTACGTGGCAAAGAGCTTATTGTAAGCCTAAAAATATGTATTATTATATAAGTAAATCATAAACAAGATTTTTTTTAAATGTAAATGCAAGACTATACTAATTTGGTTGATACTTGACTTGATAACTTAGTAAATTTCTCATTCGGTAACAAGAAAATAAAGTGTCATTATAACGTATCATATAAATAGCACAAATGCATATTAAGATTCGCTTTTGTTTATTTGTTTCATTTTTTTTACAATAGCTAGGTAAGCTAACAAAACAGTGTCAAGACACTTATTTCTAATTACAGAAATACGTGGCAGTGGGCGTCCAAATTCAAGGCATTTTGAGTTGAGATCTTAACACTGCATTTATTTATATATATTTACCTGAAATTTTCATATAATTAGTCTGCGAGTGGGGATCGAACCCACGACTATCGCGTTTACAGTGAGACGCTACATAAACATATTCCAACACTATGATCAACTATCCGGTTTAACCTTAGTCCCAAATAAATCAAATATAAAACATGAGTACATTTACAAAACATGGATTTGTTGCTTCATTTCATATAGAGTCCATTAATTTTGAGGGGTATCGCTTACAGCCAGTTAACAAATGTTATTGAATTAATTACGGAACACATCTAGAAAACCAGTTTTCAAAGTTTTTTGTAAACTAACACTTGGACCATGGACTACTATAAGACTGTTGTTGTTTGAATTTTCTTATATCAAGATGGCAAGAGCATTATATTAGATACTGACAATAGCTTAATACATCAAAGTATTTACATATACGAGTATATGAGCTGTGGGCCATCATATGTCGAAGTTGCAGTGCAAATTTCCTAAGACGTATTGTCGTAACATTAGGTAGAAATCACTTATTATTTTGCATTATCTTGAAATATATATATATATATATATTTAATAAAATATATATTTATGTATATAAAAAACCCAAACAGTTTAAATAATAATATGTTTGCATTCCTACTGTATATCAGTATGATCAGTTTCGCTTTTATTGAGAATTAGGAATTCTTGTAAGCAATCTGCAATATATGGCTTTTGATTCAATGATTTGTATCTATCAAAGGTTAAAATTACCATATCAATGGTCGTCCAATAAAATATGCGATTAATATTGGTCTGGCGTCGAGATATTAGCATTTACCTGTGTAGGTGATCCACCGCCTCTTAATTGGTTATATTGTACTTCTAAGAAATTTTAATATTTTCGCAATATTTTATATAATTTGTTAAAATAAAGGTAAGCCGTAGCAATGCAGTTTCTGACTCTAATTTAATTTAATAAAAATCCGTCGATATTCATTTATGATGATAATTGAAAATATTGAAATTTTCTAAAAACGCGGCGTTAAGCTCCATTTACGCAAAGTCTCTGATTAGGGCGTAAAATGAAGCACGGTGCTTAAGTCTTACCAATAGGTACGCTATGCGTGAAAAAACATTTTCTTTTATTTTTCATTTATTAAAACAGTTGCTTTTTAAACCGTACACCAAAATTACAGTCCAAATAAGTCCAGTATAAGTTTTACCCGAAAGTTTTGAAAGATTTGCAAATTATGTACAATGTACAAACTCATTACGCAAATGGGCGAAACCCACAAGCGTTTAAGCAGAACGAGGAGAATGGAGAACCCATGGCCCTCATGGGAAATGGCGTGAAACTTGACGCTTTTAACCCCATTGTAGGGTAATACGCGATGGCGATTTGGAATAACTAATCTTTTAATTAAGACTAATTAGTAGCAAAGTGGGCTAACTAATGCTATTTATGGATAAGTTATTGTGAGAATTTTAATATTGTCATTGAAATGTAATTTGTTTTGTATTCAATATTTTTGTTGTATTCAATAAATATGTTGAAGGCTAATTAGTGTACTTTACTCTTTAAGACAATATTTTACATACTGCATTTCTTTAATCAAATTAATCAAACTAGAAGACCCACTGTTACATAAACTACGCATTGAGTAGCGCAATGTAATTCTTCAAAAAACTAAAAAAAAATTTAGTTGAATTTTCCAATGTTCATAGCAAGATCTCAAGTATTAAATTTTTGTTTTGGTTTGGAAGTGATGACTTCAAAGACATACCGACCTGTAACTATTTTTTAAAAAAAACATTTAAGTATCGCATTTAAAATTATTTCAGCATTCCATCCAAATAATATACATATAAAGTATAATATTCTTAGACTAGTATATATTTAAAGTTCAAGCTCTCCTCCGCGTCCGCACACACTATATCGCATGCCTTCCCAAATGTTGTTTAAGGAAACCCGGCCCATGAAAACTTTTCCAATAAGCGTTTTTTCTTGCTGATTTAGGACCGGGCTGTTTTCTCTATCTCCCTAATCAGTTCTGGACGCGAATGAATAACTATTCATTACGTTTCACGCCTCGTAGTTTGGTGTTTGTCGTATAATAGCTGGATCTCTTTCTTAATCTTTAAGCGTTTTCTATATGTAGCGGAGGTTGGGATAATCTAGTAAATTATCACTTTGTTCTTCGCTTTCAATTTATTTATACACGACCCGCTCGCGGCTTTGCCTGCGTGAACTATAACTGTTTCGGCGGCTTTTTCGTAAAACAATGAACTTTTATCATAATCGCTTCAGCGGGTTGGCCGTGATGGCACCACAGACAGACAGACTTTCGCATTTATAATGTATTTATAATATGGATATATTCAACTAAACGATCGAACGCAATGTCTTCTTTGTCTAAAAATACCACGAAATACCTTAACTACACTAAATTAGTTTAAAAGAGAACTAAAAGAATCACACTTTATATGTCTAATAATGTCATATGATTCATACTATGAAAATATGGCATTGCAATTAAAGCTGGACATGTATGCATATTTTTAAGCAAATCAGATGGCTAGAAATGGGGTAAAATAGCGTTGCGATTTTCATACATCTCTATATACGTATATAAAAATTAGAAGCATTTCTTACATCTATATACATATATAAAACTTTGACATTACTTAGTGACTGATATACAACCCAACTAATTAACGTAGAAACTAGAAGGGAATTTTTCGAAATTTATACGGTAACGGGAAAAAAATGGGATATTGCATTGTAGTTTCGAGATCCAACTAAGTAGTCTAGTATAATTGATAAAAAGCTACAATACAAGTATAACAAATATTCCCCCGATTGGATATACAGGAGACCCAACTAGGATATATGCGGTAAAATATATAAAAAAACCTTTAGTTATTTATGTTATACCTACAAGTATATTAAAACAAAGAGTCGTTTTGTATAAATACATTTTTAATTTTCACAAGTGTCATTAAATACGAGCTATAAAAACTAGAAATAACTATTACAAAGCCGTTACAACTCATGATATTTCAAAAATAATCTTCATTTACTGTAAGTGTAATATAATCGACTGCTTCTTTGGTCGGTTTTGTTTTTTCATTTTGTACAACAGCTGAAATATGTGAGGATACAAACAGGTTGTCTCAGGGCGTTGTTGCGTCCAGGTTAGTTCCTTACGAACTTATATTAAGTAGTCCATAAAATCTTAATGAGGCATGAAATGTTGCGGGTTCAAGACTTGTGCAGAGTAATTATTGTATTGGTAATATTGCACGTAGCTTAGTTTGGATATGTCAGCGAAAAAAAATAAAAATACAGTGGGATATTAGTATATTTTAACGACTGAGTTAATGATGATCTGAGCGCTTCAATGGTTACCAAGAGGCACGGGTTCGAATCCTGCTGCGTTCAATTTCTTTAATTAATATGTAAATTTAATTATTTTATTATTGGTACATATGGAAAGTTGAATATTAGCAATGATCATTTATATATTGTAGAATTATCTGAGTATTATTAATATATTAAAATTGTTATTTAGTTCATTATAACAACCATATTCCTTTGTCTCTATGAAATAAATGTTATATTTTTTTCAATCAAGATTTTGTTATGAATCTAAAAAGGGCAAATATTTGCTTTTCCCCTGGAATAAATTTGTAACTTAGACTTCTTTATAAGAAACATTATATATATCAAGTGTTTTAATATATTTTAGGTGTTATTCATGCTTTTAGGTTAAAAAAAACAAAATTACATATACGAAAATGTTTTTTTTTTATATATTTATAGCCCAAAGGTACTATCTGATAAATGTATGTGGTAGTGCCTTATTTAAAATAACAAATACAAGAGCTTTTGGAGAATCGTTTTTTTTTTTGCTTTTATGAATTTTGAATCTACAGCCTCGCATGTATAGCAGCTTTGTACTATTCCCCGCATAGCATTCTAGATCACATTCCAACGGGATTCTAGACACTGTGTGTTGAGTTTTGGAACTTAATCCCGCGCTTTGTAAACTCACTAAGGACACGCAAATTATATGTAAAAATAACATATGGAATAAAACGCAAAACCAATTAAATATACGATATAATTATATTCGATTGAGAAATAAAATATTGTAATATATTAATATAAAATTAATTTAAAGCGATATAGCTAGTATTGAATGATTTCCCTTGGGCCCGTAATGATATTAAATACAATTTTAATACTAAAAGCCGATTATTCATATCACATCAGAAAATTAATCGGTCGTCGTACTATGTAGGTAGTATGTGGTTAAGGTAATGTTTGATTGGTCGGATATGGAACGTATATAGCGAGTACGCGATCGTAGCTGGTTCAAATCCCACGTACAAAAATGTTTAAGTACATACTGTATATAAAATTGTAGCTTCTATTTATTTCATGACGGATGCAAGAACTGTATTTTTCGTTATAGTTATTGTTTTGAAAATGTAGACTAGTATTTAACTATTTAAAACATCAATTAATTAAATTATAATTAATCAGCTAAAGTTTAAACAAACAAAACACACAAAAATATACATACAATATAGGTCGAACAAAAGAAAAACAAGGACAAAATAATAATACAATTATACTGCCGCAGTTAAAAACATTACGTTTAAACAATATAAAATGAAATAATGCAAGGAAATTGAATCAGAGTCGAGATATTTTTAATCAGCCTTCCAATTATTCTTATCAATATGGTATAATCCACTACACATTGAATGTTATTTTAACATACTTTATAAAGTTGCTCGATATTGAAATGAAATAAAGAGTTCAACAGCTTTTCAATGAATCTCATTTGATTTTTTTTTATGAAAACAGTTTTTTCATATGTGTTCATTTTATTACTAAGGTGTATATACGTGTTACGTGAAATTTTTGTTTAAAAACTACGACCATTGATAATTCGTTTTGGAAAATAATTTGAAGATATTATTACGGAACTATAGATGCCGCCGTGGCGCAGTGGGACAACGTCTGACTGTAAGCGCGATTGGTTGTGCGTTGTGGGTTCCTACTTGGGGATAATTTAAAATATTTTCATTTCTCCGCATTTGTGCCTAAGATAAAGCGCGGCGCAATGTTTCGATTTCCTGCGGAAAGTGGAGAACGGAGTGGAATCTTGTCACTAGACTTTCTCTGACAGTATATTAGTATATTTCATTTCTTCTCAAGATCATGTTTATATTATATAACTGGATAAAATGTAGTGTTAAGTTCAGTTGAACTTAGTTGAACTTACTAGCCAATACGCAAGTTCCAAGTTCTCCAACTTACCATCCAAGAAAAGGGAAACATGAGAAGAGGACACAGAAGACAATTTTCTATTCTAACTGGGCAATGTGCTCCATTTCCACCCATATTTGTCCCATATCTGCTCAGAGCTAAAAAATTTATATGATTTAAGTATAATACTCCGATTGGAGATCGAACTAACAACCATCAAACGCTATGATCCAACACTATCCCACTGGACCCTTTGGTCCTCTACTCATATAAGTATCAGACCATAAGAAAAAAGCCAATTTGAGTCGTCGCCATACAAAATGTTAACCTCGTTATTTAATTCTATAAAAAAAGAGGCGACATTACACGCGACTACCGACGACTACCGAGATGTAAATCTTTTCGTGCGAAAACATTGCGTGACATTCTCTTAGCACTCGAACTGAGGATTCTTGTGATCATGAATAAGTACCAAATCAGGTTAAGGGTGTTTTATTTAAACGAGGCAAATTAGCTTACGATACATTTTGCCTTGCACTTTTTATTCTGTTAGGCAAATAGCAAAAAACGCAGTGGGCTTACAAACTATAACATCAGGATATGCTAGTAACAACTTAATAGTTTATTCAACATGGGACTTCAAAGCGCCTATTACTAATTTACTAATAAATTAAAAAAAAAACGCAGCGTTAAGTTCCGCCAGTCAACACGCAATGTCTCGATTTTAGGCGGAACGTAAAGAATAGTGTTTGAACACTAGATTTTCTAACCTAACCTGGTATAAAGGTAACAGCATGAAGCTTTATTACTAAAAAAATGAGAAATTATATTAAGTTTTTACGCTAACTACTACAAATTATTTATATCGACTATGGCAAGAAGACTATCTTAATTTTATTCTTTAAGAGAAACTATATATAAACTTCCTCACTACGAGTACACGTTGAAACTACTAACATATTTTTATACAAAAAAATATTTCCAAGAGAAAACCTAGCGTGACATTTTCTTTCAACACTTGAAACTTAAAACGTCTGATCTTGTATTCAATTAAAGTCCATGCATTGGCCGCTTGAGATTTGTTCCAAGAGAGGAATACGTAATGCATCTCACGTGTGGCGTCTACTGTACTTTTTGTCTTACATTTGCTTCAAAGAACATATTAGGTGTGTGTGGAAAAGAATATTTTGGTATTCACATATGCGAATATCTAAAACAAACGGAGCTAGTTTTTTGTCAGCTTCACGCTTTTTCTCACATAGCAAGCAGGGTTCAGAGAACCTAGTGTCAAGACACTCCGATCACCAGTTACTGCCCGTAATCGAGACATTTACTGTTGAGCGGAACTCGGCCTTGGACATCGAACCCACGATTTACGTTTGCAGTCAGACGCTGTCCGTCTGCGCCCCGATGGTATCACACTCTAATGTTATAATTTTATTTGAGATTGTTGAAAATAAATTTTTCATTTGTTTAAACGGTAAAATGATGTGGTCTAGTAATACAAAAATAAATACATTAAATATTATGTTTATAAGATCTTTGTCGACAGACCTATAACTGAAAATCAAAGTTTTTAAAAAATGTTTACGAATAGCATAATAAACGCGTTCAATTCATTAAAAATTAACATTTTAATATAAAAATAGTACATAAATAAGTACGTCAATATTTTATGTATGATTAAACTAGAAATAAAAGCATGTAACAATAGAGTATGTACGTAGCATTTATTAACAGTTTTCCTATAGCCAAGTAGTAAAGAGCACTTTAAATTAAAACAGAATGGCGGCCAACACTGTTTTTCTACGTGATTTATGGCAACACTTAGCCTTTCCTTCTTTATTCGTGAACACTTAAAATTTTTCTTCCAATTGGAAGCCTTACTAAAACGGAATTTATATGGGAAACAACAACGAATGTGCTTCGGCAGGGTTGAGGTTGACCTATTTCAATATTTTAATCAATGAAATCAATTGTAGGTATTATGTGTTGGTTGGAATCTTAGTTGGAGGAAAGTTGTATTTTTCAGCTTCATGCTTTTTTTCGCATAGCGGGGTAGGCAGAGAGGACCTAGTGTATCTGAAAAGAAACTCTGCTCTCCAATTTCCGCCCGAGTTCGGGACATTCGTGTTGAGTGGCGGACCCAAAGCGCGGCGAAATTAAAATAATCAAAATAATCTTTGTAAAGTTAATAAAACAAATTATAATTTTATGTTGAATTAACTTTTTTATGCTCATTTATATGTTCGACAAAATTATACCACAATTAAAAATTATAGCAACAGTTAAAATAAAAAAAAACAAAAAAGGACATAGATTACGTAAATAAAATAACCTATCATAAACAATTTGCCGCTAGTCTCTTTTTATTCCTATAGGTTTCGTTTCACATTACACATTACGCCATCTTAGTTTTGAAGTCCAGTGTCCTTTTCTACTTGCTTATACTAAATAGAATACTGTCTAAATACACACAAAGTTGGGTGTTTAATTAATTTAAAAGCTTTGTAAAGACTTAAACAACGAAATTTTTTTGTTAGTGGACTTTTAAACGATTTAGTATGTCACGCTGACGTAAAGCATTTTAAATAAACGCAATTTTTTCTAATGGATTTTTTGAACATATCGAAATATTTTTTGTATAAATGAACATAATTATTTGAAATATTACTGAGAAGAGAACTTTTAGAGAAGGGAACGGAGTGGAAAAAGAGAAGAAAACGGAGTAACTTTAGACTCTCTGCATTGTTACATGTGAAATAGTGTGAATCATTATTTTTTACAGAGATGTGATTTAACCAGCGCCTATCTTAATCAAGTATATATCTACAATACAGACTAATAAGGCTATTTTTGTAAATTTCAATCGATTAAAACAAAATAAAATATTTTTGTATAACACCCATATATATATATATATATATATGTATAACACCAAAAACACCCATTTATATTCGAAAAATGTTAATTTAGGCGTGAAACAAAGTGACACTAATGTTTTTAGAAGCTAGAATATTCATTGACGTCGCGATAATACATATTACCATTTTTGCTACACACATTGTTTTTTTTTGGCTAATGACTTAAGGTGAAGTCCATAGTAACTATATTTTTTGTTAATTTTTTTTTACATTATATTTTAGAAGTAAAGCCGGTATAAATAAATATAGCATCTGCATATAGGGTCATTAGTACATACTATTATTGGCAGTAACTTTGTCTGTGATGTTCTATTATAAGGAATAGTTACAATTTAAATTCAAATAGAGTCCTCAATGAAGTAACCGAAAACAAAAATATTGACCTAATGAATATTTAAATTGCCTCTAGTCTCTCTTTCTTCCTATAGGTTTCGTTACACTTTAACAATGACCACAGCATAGTTTTAAAAAATTGTCTTTTTGTCGTTGCTTACACTAAAAAGTGTTTTTTTAACATATATTCCGATTAAATAAATATATTACATATAGGTCTAATTTTTAGTATCTACGTGGGTTCAAAAGAGCCGTGTCGGTGAAACGGATAGCGGAAGTCTCTTAATAGGGTCCCATTAGCTACCTTTGGGTACGGAACTCTGTAAATATAAAAGAGAAAATGAAATTACTTTGTTATACATCCATAGTCATATATTTAAAGACATTACTTTACTTACCGCATCATGTTAATCGAAGTATGTATATATCGTAGAAAGTTTTATGGGCGGAACCTAATATGAGAGGAAAGTTTCGTATTTCAATATACCTAAGCACTTTTGTTTTATTAAAGTTTTCTAGATTCCGATGTCGGTGGTAGTTTATAAAGAATATATATACGAGTATATATATATTTATGAGAAAATCTTAGAAATCATAAAACAGACAGAAACTCACAATAATAATTTACTTATTAATAAATAAGTATTAGGTGTATTATTATAATGAGCTACACTTTTTAAATACTTTATATAAATACTAGTGACCTGCTCACGGCTTCACTCGCGGTAACAATGGCCGTTTCGTATTTTCGGCGAAATTGCTGGTAAAACTAAAAAAATGGGAGAAAAAGCAGTAGCCTTTGTTTATCCCAAAACCCTAAATATATAAAATTTCATCTCAATCGGTACAGCGGTTTGGCCGCGACGTCACATACATACAGAGTTAGTACTTTGACATTTATAATATTAGTATGGATTCGTTCTCAACATTCGGATTTGAAGTCGTTACCTCTGTTCAATAATGCAATACTATACCATTTACCACTTGTATAATAGAAAATTTTTGAAGTAGGTATAAGAACATGGCCTTAAACCAAATCGTACCAACACTATATATCTTAATGACGCATTAGTAGATGCAAATGTGGACATGCTTTTACAATAAACATGCTCTTCTAATGTAAATTCGCTATTTATTGTCAGTTCATTTAAATATTACAGATAAAAAAAGACCGTTGAAAATTTAAAAAATGTTGTTGACACACGACCTGGATGTGTCACTCCTTTAATGTATGGTAATGATTTTAAAATTTGTGACTGTATTTCAATAGAGCATAATGATTTGAATATCTTAATTGTATAAGCTTGTGAGGTTATTTAGTTATTTAAATGTATTTAGTGGGTTCGAGCCGTGGGGTTGCCACGTGTCTAAGCATTAGGTGCGACGAAGAAGTCGCTTATCAAAAACTATATCTATATAATAGGTACGAAATCCAGGAAATGTGTAACAAATAATAAATAAAATATTGAAATTTAACAAGTTTCTGTTCCACCAGTTTGAAATATCAATGTGAGCAAATATTGCAACACTATTTGAATGTACTATTTTTTAAAAATTGATATTAGGCTTTAAAATTTTGCATACATGTCTGGATCCAATGTAAATATCATATTAGTATTACGCACCTGGTGTTCTTGTCAGTCAATTTTAAACGTATTGTTTTAAGTCTTTTATTTATCCTAATTAAAAAAATATATATATGTATAAATTTAAGAATAAATAGTGTTCTTAGATGATTAAGGAAATGCTATAATTGTGTGTTTGAAGATTGTTTTTGGGAACGATGGGGCTGACATTTTTGTATTATTACATAAAAAGTCCCTAAATATATTATATTAATACCTATAAGTACTTAGTAGGTTTTGTTAAGATTTGCTATCACCAACATCCAAAACTATTTTCATTAATCCATTAACTGGAACGAACGCATTAGAAAACTATATATTAAATATTTCTGCTCTACTTTGTGCCATTTCTATGAGAAACACAGTAAGTGTATGTACACTTACTGTGTTTGAAGAAATATATGTTACATATCGGTTCGCATTTTAAATAGATTGAATTTGAGTTAAATTTCCTTTGAAATCTTAAAAATACAAAATACTGTTCTTACAAAATAACTTTAAGCTCCAAAAAGATACAGCGCAATACGCCGTAACAAGCTTTTGCAAAATGTCCCATAAAGCGTACATAATAATGATCGTAACACAACTTAGGTTATGTCGGTCCACTCTATCTAGCGATAAGGAAAACAAAGTAAACGAATAGCAGTTGGAATGAACGTTTTTATTTTTCTTAAAATATGTTAGAAAATCTTCTAAATTGGTCCTTCTATTTTCGTTCTTTGATAAAAACGGTTGTTTGAATGGGATATTAATTACAAATCTTGCCTTGTTCCTTTAAAATTTATTTTAAAATGTTTTGTAAGGTATTGAAAAATATATTTTTAGAAAACGTATAAAATTTTAAACGCATCGAGATTCGAACCCACATCTCTTGAAAACCGTCCAATGACGGACGGTAAGAATATGTTTTTCAATTTTGTAAGTGTGTGATTAACACTTTAAAAAAATGTTATAAATTTGTTAGTTTTTATACATAAATGTATATTAATATAATTTTAAGTGATTGAGTCAGTAAAAACGACCGTAACTTAGATACAACTGTCTATGTATCAAAATTTTGCATACAATAATGTAGAAATTAATTACTTACTAGCTAGAACAAAACAACATTTTAGACTTGCCCTATTTAAATACAGTATAAAATATTTTTCAAACATAATAATTTTAACTTTTATATATATAATTATATATCTATAGAATATTATATATCTAAAGAATATTATATATCTATAGAATTTAGATTTCGGACGAAAAGAGTGTCTTAACTACTAAAATTTCTCAATTTCCCCTCAATGCGCAAAAAAACTTAAATCTGCTATATTTAACAATATATCGTATTCCACTTTCAACAAAAAAAGTACATTCAAGCTTTTTCCCGCATAGCAGTGTAGTCAGAGACAACCTAATCTCGAAACATTCTACACAATCCGCCCGAATTCAAGACCTGGAGATAGCGTATTAAGCGAAACTCAACACAGAACTTTTTCTTTCTAGAGCAGAGAAATAAAAAAATAAATAAATACAATCTTTCCAGTGAGGATCCCACGACCATTCGCGTTTACAGTCACAAGCTATAGCACTGACCCACGACGGCCTCGCCACTTTTAACTCTTAGAGAAATTACCCGCATAATCGTAATGTGACTTTCAAACTGTAAGAAAACCATCTTGCACTAAGGTAACAGGACAGTACAAAGTAGCAAGAGAAGCAACTAAGTAGGTCGTACGTATTCAAGCTTCGTTGTAGAGCGTAAACTTGGGTGGACTTTGGTAATTGCGGTAAATATACCCTGCTACGAACATATGTATGCATGTAATTAAATTTAGAGTGATTTATAAGCGTACTAATTAGTTAATAATAATAAATAGATGCTGTATAAATATAAGTGGTTAACTGCTACCGACAGTTTTGGGTTCGCATTCCGCTTGCGAAAAACATTTATTTAGAAAACGTATAAAAATTTGAACGCAGCGGAATTTTTTTATTCAATTTCCCTAAGTGTGTGAATAACGCTTTAAAAACAATGTTAAAAATCCACTTGCGAAAAGGAATATATAATTATTTTTTTCGCTCTCGAAAAACAAAGTGCGTTTTAGAGTTTCGTCACTCAACATGTAATGTGTCGTGTAGTTACGATGAGATCATGAGTTAAGATTGTAGAATCTAGATCTAGATGATTCTAGGTTCAAGTCTCATTTAAAGGCATCTATGGCTTTAAAATATAGGTATTTACTCGGACGTCTTTAAGAACAGCGTTGAATTCCTCCACGCAACTCATTGTCTTTCAATAGAAGTATGGGCAAATAACACGCCACTATATTAATTACTATTTGCTTACTTCGTAATAAATGATAGGATAAACATATGATGAGTTCAATTAGAATAAGTAAATAAAATTGCATTTTCCACGCAAATAATTAAACGCATAAATTGCAAATTTAACAGAAAAAGAGGCAAATTACCTATACACGAACCATAAAAATGAATGGAATTCGAATATACGATCTCTATAAAGCTAAGCAAGACCAATAAATCACTTTAGAATATTCCACATGTATTAATATCTACAAATTACGACATCAATAATATGAAATTCAGCCTTATATAATAAGAGAGCAAATAGGTCGTATGAATTCAGCCTTCGTCTTGGAACGTGAACTTGGACTTGAATTTTGGTAATTGGTACATACATTCATACGATATGATCTTTCTTTGCTATCTTTATTATTATATTTAGACATACCTTTTCTTCTAATAATATATATATATATATATATATATATATATATATATATATATATATAAAAGGCATTTATTCTAGAAGAAAAGATATGTCTAACTAAATATTATAATAACGATAGCAAAGAAAGGTAAGACCGTAATCAGTGGCTAACTTCTTTTTTTGCTGCCGGTATTAGAAACAACCGGGTAGTCCGAAAGAACCTAGTGTCAAGACGCTCCGTTCTCCACCCGGAACTTAACGCCGTTTAATGAAAATAATTTTATATATAATATAATCATTACAATTGTGTAACGAGTCCACAGCAAGCGTTGTCTCGACGCGTCACAATCTATTATACCTATATCTAATAAGTAATACCAAATATAAAAAATAATATTAAAAACTCTTTTTGATTTCAATTAAAACCATAAGTTTGTGGCTATATCTAAATAGAAATTTGTGACCAAAATGTTTGTTGACTCATTTAGTAAGAAAAAATATTAACTATTCTTACTAAAGCAGCCAGAAAAAAACCTTCTAGTTAACAAACCTAATACAAATGTATAAAACGGAGTAGAATAAAGACTTACACTAAAATACCACAATAAAATACCAATTAACAAAGACACTTAGTGTTAGTCGAGATTAAACGTAACGTTTTAATTGAGAACTATCCCGTTGGAACGAAATCCTATGAAACAAACCTTAATCTCTCCTTCAAGCCAAATGCAATACAAAAAAACCTGTTTTAAAGCCTCAACACTGTTTCCGGCAAGCGATTATTAAATCAATTTGAGTTTTATCACTGATAAAATAAGCTTCAAAATTGAATTCCTCTAGCATTGTATAGAAAAATCTAGCTAAAGTAAATTTAATCTTATCCATTAGAGTTTACAGAGCAAATTTCTTTGTATTAGTTGTAACTAACGCACGGGTGGTAAGGTGTAAATGTAATACGTTTCTGATGGTTTTTTAATTTAGTCTCGTGTGAAACTCCTGCGCACTAATAGACACATTATGGCTGATTGTAAAATTCAAACGATTTTTTTAGCTACACGCTTCGATAACTATGTGACGATCGTGTATAACGATATGTTAAGTGAAATAATTAATATTTATTTTTATATTGGGTGCAAATAATTTGGGGACACAGGTTCGATTTGTCTAGTTAATATACTTAAATATTTGTAAATCATATCCAATTGTATATAAATATTAGTTCGTTATTACATACGTTTATAGTTTACTTTATTGTATTTTTCTGTTATTTGATGCTCCATTACCTGAAATAAAAGAACAATATAAATTATAATAAGAGAACATGTACATTGTCATAATTTACATAAATTATATGGACAATATATATACTCAAGTAAAAACATGAAATCGTTATAATAAGTTCTTTGATTTTCACGATTATTACACATTTTGAAATGAAACTATTTTAACCGGATTAATCGCGTATAATTTTGGTATTCGAAAATACATTTTAGAACCATTTTAGAAGAATGTATTTTCGAATACCAAATCTATACGCGATTAATCCAATTAAAAATAGTTTCATTTCAAAATATGAAATCGTTAGTTAATTTTGATTGGACTAGATTCCAGAATAACTCTTACAAAGGATAAGATAGTGTACGTCACTACTCTTAAGGAAATTTCATAAAACCATTACTTTAGCAGGTTATATTGTTAATGAAAGACAATTAGTATCGCACTTTTATTTTTCTTGAATTACATTTGTCATATTTAAAAAGAGAAATAAGTAAATATATAACTTTAATTAAAATTTCATCTATGTTTCTTAAATTTCACTTAAATCTTTAACTACTTAAGCAAAACCCATTTAAGTTAAGTTCGGTAAATTTTAAATTGTAGCCGTTAAGTGTATAAAGTAATTTTGCCAAGATCGAAAGGCAATGAATTTACAAGGGAAGCCGTAGGTCAGGTATCTGCACTTGAGTGGATGGCAAACAACTGTGTTTACTTGCGAGATTGGGGATTACGTCTGTTCGACGGTGCCTGCTTGGAAATCGGAATTCGTTTTAAGACTGCTAGGCCCTGATTTTATCGCCTAGACTAAAAATAACAGCCCAAATGAGAGCAAACGCTTCAAATGTTAGATTTAAAGTTTATTTAAATATCGTTATAATAAATGTATATTTAGTATTTATGAATTATACTTTTGGAGATGATGATTATTTATAAGTTGAGTATCTTTGCTTAGTCAGAGACAACCTAGTGTCAAGACACACGGTTCTCCATTTTTTGCCCGAAATCGAGACATTGCGAGTTGAGTGGCGGAACTTAACGCCACGCGTTCACACACGTTCTGTATTCTAATCTAATAACGTTTTAAAATATAGTAATTAATATAACATTAAACACCTTAACTTAACGATTCCACGAACAAATATACAAATAGAATTGAAAAACATAAATTCAACAAAAAAATCAGCAGAACAATTCGATTATTTAGAAACACTGTTGAAAGCAATAATTGACTCCCAGAGATGAGTCGTTCAGGCTGACATTTAAATGGGGGGAAAAAACGTCAATTAGACCCGCGTCAAAACGAAAGTAAATAAAGAGATCAGAATTCAGTTGCCATTAGATCAGAATACTGCTAGTTTACTAAAAGCCGCCTTATGGACTCCGACACTTTCCAACGCTAATATTTGAGTGGAATTTTAAGGTTTTATCAGCGCCATTACGAACCAAACTACGCGCCGTGAAGTTGCAATCGATTTTTTAAAACTCACGCCAGTTGTGTACCTGAATATTTTATTTACTATCAATACTTTAAAGGATCTATGTACCTTTCATTTATTTGATCTGCTACATTTATTGATTCTTTGTGGTATTGGATGCCGCCTCATCGACATCGTGGTGTGGATGGAATAAGTTTGAATGCCATCAGCCATCGAGACGCATTGGGACAGCGTCTGACTGTAAACGCGATTGCTTGTGGCTTCTATTCCCACCCGGGGAACGATTATATATAAATAATTTTATTTCTCTGCCCTGGTGTCCAAGACAAAGAGAGTTATGGCTTCGGGCGCAAAGTGGATAACGGAGTGTCTTGACACTAGGTTGTCTCGGACTACCCTGCTATGCGGGTAAAAGCGTTCAACTGCAAAAAGAGTTCAAAGCGTTCAACTGAAATAATGCTCTTGGGCGGGCCCAAGAGAACTAAACTATGTAAATACATAAGTCTCAGTCTGGTTACATCAAAAATTGAATCAAATTCCGCCATTTAGCACGTAATGTTGATTTTCTCAGCTTTTACGGAACCATTCTTGAAAATTACATGAATGCGCGAACTATATACGCGAACTATATACACGATATAAAAATATAAGATCATATATAATCACAGCTAAGACTTCTATAAGGCCATATGTTATCTAGTTCTAGCAAAAACAAAAATGGCATAATAAACATATCGCCTTTATGGTCTATATAAAAAAAGCGAACAAATATGTCAGTAAAAGTATTACAATTATCTGGTAAACGTCTAGCAAAGTAAACAAAATGAAAGGCAATACGGTATTGATCCTCTATAGGTTAAATGTAGGAAAGTCTCGTGTTTTATTGTTCAGAAAGAATCGAATACGTCAACAATGCGCGTCATTGTGAAGGGACAAAGCAATTTGCTGAAGTGGTCACGCCTCCCCTTCTTCACCCTGTGAGATAAGGCACATCTTTATCAGAGAGTATGTTTTTTTTTCACATATTACAATTCTAGCTCTGTAGCTTTTGTTACACGTGCGTTAAATGGAATGTTTCGTGGTAATACTTTAATTAAGGGCGGTTTTTTATTTTATAATTTATCACTTTTGGCGATTTTTGGTTCGTTTTTGTACTTTTCAACGTTTTATTTAAATAGCTAAAACTAAACGAATTATATAGAAAATATTAAACATTTTTCATATTAAAAGACTTATTTTGTTCAAGCGAAACAAAAATGAACGCAAAAGAATCTCACGGCAGCTATTAGCTATTCCAATACAAATAGCATTTAAAATAGAGTTAGTCATCACTCACCAACTGTATCACAAAATTTTACGTTTAAACAACTTCCTCACGAATGTCTTTGGGGCATTCTGTTTCTATAATTAGCTTCCCTTTGAAAACAAACGCAGATATATGTATAGTGGCTTAAAGTTCGCAGGTTAGCGTTTGGTAAAATTATGGAAATACTAGAATTATCACAAATTCACATAACATGTAATAAAATATACCTGGTATTTCACAAAATGGTATACTTTATATATTCGATATTAGCATATTTTTTTAATATAAAATGAAAATAAATTACCATGATTACAGGTTCCTGTATCGACTTTCGTAACCTTCAGCATTCATAAGCCTTTGTCTGGTTGGATAGACGAAAGTTTTATATAAAAAGTCACAATTTAGTATAAGCTTATACCGTAATAACTAACTTTCAAAATCTATATACTCGTATACGTAGATTTAGGTTGTCAACATCGCACCGTTCTCAGGCACGCAGAAAGAGAACGTAAGCAATTCGAAAGAGCCGATGAAAGCACTCTTATACTACAGGGATGTCAGCCCTAATGGAGCATTGGTTTCGTTCTTCAAAATTGGTACAAAATATGTAACATATTTTATCTATGCTATATTATAAGCTATTAAGATTTTGTTTAACAATATTCAGAATTGATTTCTGGAATATATATTTAAATGTTTGACTAGCACGTAAATTTTCTACATGGCGGGGTTAGTCAGAGAGAACCTAGTGTCAAGACACTTCGTTCTCTACTTTTCGCTGGAATTTGAGAATTGTTTGTTGATTGGTGGAGCTTAGTGCCACGCTTTGTCTTGCTCACCATAGCCGAGAATTAAATTATGATGAATCGAACTTACGACAAATAACATTTGCAGTCAGACGCAGTTCCACTGAACCACGATGGCGAACTATGTATTGTTTCTAATATATAAATAAAACAAAACACTAGATATAATGAAACTACTGTTCTTAATTATTCTTTCTAAATTTCAAAAAAAGAAACAACGTTATAGGATTACATTAATTCTATGTGAATAGAGATTTTTCACTTAAAACTACGTGAATGTTTGCCTTTTTCGTGGATTACGGGTATATTGGAAAATTTTGTGTGCCATGATTGTATTTTAATCTTGCCTACAGCTTGTTTTCAGTTAAGGTGCATTATGTAAAAAATAATAGCCAAATAACGAGAAGGTTTTACCTACCTCTCTACCTTTGTCTACCTATAGAGAGGCATTTCTCGATTTACACAATGGTCCATTGAGCACTCGCGAATTTATGCCTATTTTTTTTATTTTTAATATAAGGTCCTTAATAGTAAGAACGTTTGAAAATTACAGTTTATTCAATAAGACTATTAAGTATTTATATGTTCCAAGAATGTGTTTTTTTACAATATCTTAGTCTCTTAAGGAAAAGTCATTAGTGCGAGTGACTTTAAACTGGGGTCCAGTTGAAAAACAATAGCTAATTATATTATAAGAAATTGTGTCATAATTGCTCGGCCCTCTAAGCCCTTGTAGTGAAGCCGGTATGTGTAGAAGACTGAAAAAAAAATAGATTTATTTCTTATCAAGATCACGTACGGCCGTTGGTCCTTGGTAGTATTTCCGCGCGGTCGTGTTAGAATTTAGTCACATTGGATTATTAGAACGAATGAATGACAGCACCTGCCTTTGTGTTTGTTACTTTTAATAACCTTAACCCAAATGACCTGTATTTGTAATGGTAGTATAAGGTTTTATACTTAATATACAAAATTCTATCCCCACTACAATATGGACAGAAAATGGGACAGCGTAGTGTTGTATAAAAATGTTTTATCTTAAATATCATTATATTATTATAATAGTATTATTTTGAATTTATATGAATGAAACAACATCCCTAACAGATTATTCAGATATTATTATATACCTACTTAGTTACTGCGAGAAAAAAATTGTCTTGCATTCTTGTTTATGCTACTACTTATTGATAAATCAATTGTCACTTTTCTATACAAATCTGTTTTAAATTATTCATCATTTTTTCACTTTAATGTATATTTATACGTATAAAATTGAATAATTAAAATAATTTTAACTCTATAGGTACAATTTACTTAGAAGTGAAAGAAAAAATACTATTACAAGCGTTTTATCAATTATAAATAGTCAGAAATCTCGGGTGTCAAAACAAAAACAAAATTTAATAAAATCTAAGATAATATTCATTTTAAACGAGCCATATATGATATAATCTAAAAGTTAACAAGCAAATTCGCAGGCAGCAGCAAAAAACAAGCAGCTTCGTGTTATAGAAATTTTACTGCAAAATACATTGTTTCTTAAGTATAAGAGTTCGCAGCGGCTGTGAAATTCCCTTCTGAGGGCATCCACCCCACTCATTAGGCGATAATTCCATTGAAACTGACAAGTGTTGCCAAGGCGTAATGAGCACAAGACGCGTTTATTAAAAAATCATTACAGTCTTACCTACATTTCGTAGTAATTGCATATTTCAAGACTAGATTTCTATACATATTTTGTATTTACTAAATATTACATTGAAAAAGTTTAAATTTGTTTTTAAAAATTAAGTTTGTTATTAAAGCAGATCAATTGGTAATTAAAATGGATCATAATATTGTACGTAAAAAAATACATAAAAAAGCGGCTTGTCACAAAAAAAAACTGTCATGGGATAAGAGTGTGTAATAGAACCTACGACCTATGGCTCAACTTGGCTAGCCGTATACTGTCTACGTCTAGCGGTCTGACAACTCGGACAGTATCCAAGAGGCGCAGGTTCGCATTCCGCTACGCTTAAATTTTGATACGTTTTCAAAAGTTTAATATCCTAAGTGTGAGAATAACACTTTAAAAATGTTAAAATATCACTTTTCTCTTTAATAAATATCACCTCTATCTTCTTCTTCTTCTTATCTTATATGGTATATAGAAATTTAATAAAATCTTGTAAGGTTTTATAGAATATCGTCTAATTTCTTAGAAAAAAATTAAAACGTGTTCGAACATGACGAAATCACAATATTTTCATAAATAAACCCTTTGAATAAATGTAAGTGTAACAACGACTCATTTATACGTTGACGATTTCAAACGATTAAAAAGCTATGTTATGTACCAAAACCTTGAACCAAAACTAACTAAAATTTCATATGTTTCGTATTGAATATACTTTAATCTTAAAATATTGATTCTCGCCTAAATGTTAAGAACTGCTTTTCTGAAGTTCCCATTTATTAATACATTTTTATTGACTATAGTAAAGTAATCGGACTAAAGTAGTGGCATCTTGCATATTTTGTGCTATGACCTAATAGACCACTTTGTATTGCACTTGAGCAAGCAAAAACATCGTAAGCGGGTAGAGCCAAAATATTATTAACACCGAGATTTCACCCAACAAAAATCGAACTCATAGCCATCGTTTGAAAAGAATAAGAGAAATAAGTTGATTATTGGTAAAAATAAAAAAGAAGGAGTCTTTCTCGGTATTTTTAGATCAAGTACAGGTGACACACGACATGAGAATATATACAGATATGTTTTCTTTGAGCAATCACTACATGCTCGAGTTATCAGTATTAATAACTAAGTTGCATTCCGTGATGAAATGTAATGTTATCCGTAATAGGTATATAAGTAGGTTAATCTGACAAGACTTTAAGTTATCTCACTAAATATTTCAAAATAATATCTAAAAATATATTACTTTATATGTATAGAAAAAACTTTGAGCCATTAACTATTTAACCATTGTGGCGCAATGGGACAGTGTCTGATTGTATACGCAAGTGGATTTGGGTTCGATTCCCATTGTAAAGAATAGTTATATTTAAATTATTCTCATTTCTCCGCTCTGGTACTTAAGACAAAGCGCCAAAGCCAAAACCCAGTCATGAGCAAAAAAATATGACAAAGTTTATATGGAAAGGAAGTTTAGAATAACAATAATTATTATTAACAATAATTTTGCTAAGGAAACGAAATGTTTACGCATCAAGGGTACTAGTAAACAACTATTAATAGTTATTGAATGTAAGAAGTGGGGGGGTACGAATTAACTGTCATAAGAAGAGATGCATATTATATTATCTATTTGCTTCAATCATATAACTAAGTACTTAACAAAATATATTTATAAAAATTAACAAATTATAATTTAAAAATGAACTTTTATTTCAGAAATTAAATGTGGCTGAGCTTAAATAATTAAGCTTGTACGAGCTTTTCTTTTCACATGAAAAATTGGATTTCATGCGAAAGTGAAGCCAAGGTTGCTTGGAAATAATTCATAGTAATTTATACAAAAATATTTAATTATTTAGACTTTACAGATGTTTTTACGGTTGCGTTGTTTTTGAAACTTAATATGCACTAGTTACTATATAAATCATTTAGAAAATTTAAAAATGTATTATATAAATTTTAAAGCGACACACTTTTCCGCGATAGACAAAGAGAACAGTGTTAAGACTCCGTTCTGCTTTTTCCGCTGCAATTTAAGACATTCAAGTTGAGTTGCGGAACTCAACGCTGCGTCGCACAAATTATAAAAAAAAATGTAGTATAAAGTTCTTTAACAAAATTTAATATTTTGAAAAGATGTTAAAATACTCATGTAAGATGTAGTTGTAAATCATAACCATTTTATTTGACATATGTCACCCATCCAAGAAACAAATAATTATTAGGCGAGTTTTTCCATTTGTAAAGTATATTAAAGGTGTCACACTACAGTTTTATCTAATATTAATTATTAGAACGCAACTATTTGGATATGAACTCTGGCCGACCGCCAAAGCTTTGATAGATTGTCATGCCGTGCTTTTGACACGGCAGTAAACAGAAATAAATAAACCGAAGTTACCAAGCATATTTCGGATATACGATTTTATTTCGGAGTTTTATTGCTTTCACGTAACATTAGGTTTGCCTGCTATTGGCGACAAATTAGGTTAGTTTCGCTGAGGCATTTCCAGCGTTGTTAGATGTATTTATTATATTCAGTTTACTCTTATTATGTAATAGCTTAGGCTAGAAAAGGTTTTATTAGTAATTGCGATTCGAAGAAATACTTTTACTGCCCATCGTTAGGTATGAAGTTAAACATTTTATATATTGAAAAACATTTTGTAGACGAATATCGGGAATTTTATGACTTTCAGGTGTGTCATTTGAGGATGTTTCAGTTTTTTAACGGCATGTACAATGATGTAACTTTTCATTGATATTCCTAGCACGCTTTTATTAGTTATACGTTAATTTATCAGTCAATTAATCAGTACATTCAATTTTTCAAATTCAATCAGTCATTTTTAAGTACTGTACAAACATGTCAGCCCAATCTTTCTCAAAAACAATCTTCAAACACACAGATATAGCATTTCCTTAATTTTAATACTAAGATCACTATTACACAATTGATACTTTATAAAATTGCATTATTTCACATTTTATATACTTAACAGATAATAAAGCTCGTTTAGTGTAATTATTTAAGAAATTCTACATTAATAATACACGACAAAATGATGAGCATTTTAAAATTAAAAATAACTCTTGAAAAATATACTTAAGTTATTCACGTTAAAAGTATATTTTACATTAAAGCCAATTTTGTAGGTCGTTTAAAAAATCCACAATTCATTTCATTGTAGCTGTATCAGAGCTCCATTACAATTTACATTGAAACTTCTACAACGCAGAATAAGCCGCGAGCGCCAGTTACAAACATAATACCAGAAGTACTATCATTTCGCACAACTATTTCGGTACCCACAAAATTTTCATTGAAACTTTGCCTGCAGCTATCCTATTTTTTGCCGCAACCTACGTACGTATAGCTTAATATTCCTAAGTACGGGGCATAATTCTACTCGCCCTTTAGGGAAATAAGTTCTTTGCAGTGGCCTTGCTCGTTTCGGAGGTAGGCTTTTACAAAACGACAGTAACGAATCCTCGCGGTCGACGGTCGTCTATTTTGTTTGTTTCCTAAAAATTTGGAAATTTAATTTAGTTAGCCTATTTTTAACTTGATTAAATTAACAAAAGTTTATCGTAGTTCCAGCTATGTTATAAATACCTACTGTAACATATATGTTGACAAAACATTTGTAGTTATTCTAGTATTTTATATAAAATTTTAGTTGGTTTCGGGTTTTTACTCAAGACCGCTAGCTTTCAACGAGATTATAAATTTGCGCTTCATATCGCATATTTTACTTTAGTATGAGAGAAAAAAATACATAATTATCTAGTTTCTTTTTACGTCACACACTTAAATAATTCGACTAAATTAGCAATTTAGCCACTGTAATTTTTAGTCAACTTTGTAGGTCTATTAATTAACATATATACATTCGTGTATTACCCCATTTTTCTGCTAAATTGCGGGTTGGTCTCAAAAATGAAAAGACCTTAATTATAAATTATTCCCACGAGGTTATTTTGATACAATTTCTTTGCAGAGGTCGCATGTACGATTAAATACAATTTCGGCCCCCGAGAGCCCTCTAGCACATCCGGGAAGCCTAGTGACTTCCGGCACCCGACTTCCGTTAGGATACCGCGTTATTTCATACTTTTTTCAAGTGGTCCTTTTCAGAGTCTTTTTGTCCAAAAAGTTGGGGAAACGTTGTGAAAAAGTAATGTTCTACAGAGTGAATGGAATTTTATTTGAAAATAGAATTTTCACTGACAATGTCTGTATTCGTGTCTGAAATAAGAATAAAAAATTCAGTTTGTACTTTGCAGGTTCTTCGTCTCTTCATGTTGGTACTTGAATTTCGTTAGTATCTATGAATCTTGTAGTATATTCTTGAGAAATGTGATGACTTGCAGCGTTTATAAGCATCAAAAAATAACGTCACAAATTTAAAAAAAAAACAAACAAAATACAAGCAAACCGAAAGTAGAATAATACTACCGACACTAAACAATAACAAATAAGAAGTGTATTAATGAACGAAAAAAAATCTTTTATAATTCCCTAAAAAGAAAAACTGATGATGGATTAACGAACCAAAAAAATTTGTTTGAAAACGTTAGCACCCGAACAGTTTTGTTCGGCTGCTTCTCATCTCATCTGTTCGGAGCAAACAAAGACCCGACGTCTATTTTCCGATTAACCAACCTAACCGTTCACACGCTAATGTAACTGTAATCTTTAAACCAAAGGGATAGGAATCACTATAACACAATATACTGTATTTCAATAAAGCAAGTAATGGTTGTGCTATTTGACCTGTTTGCAAGTTCTTCAACTTTCGACTCTATGCCAGTGAAAAAAATGGAACTCAATGTAATATAAACAGAGTGCCACATGGTTGTCTAGTTAACATAATATATGAAGAAGATTGTTTAAAAAACATCCCGTCGACAGACATTAAGTGCGTATCGGTATGGACGTGTCGACTTATGTTTATTCTTGATTTATTTTAAGCACCCCACGCCTCAATAACTGATACACGACTGATTGCTTAGCTTTAAAACGTAACTTTTAGCTTTTTAAAAAATAAAGCTTGTGGAAAGCGGGAGCTTTTTGAATATGCAGAACTTTAATTGCCACTATATGCTTATCTATTTTTCGAAACAATAGAGATTTCATTGGAAAAGCCTTCGGACAGGCGTATAAATCTTTGATTATCAAGATTGCGTGTAAGTTCTAACCTACGAATAACAAGATACAGATAAAATAGTTATGCAAATTTAGTCTAGCCCGTGCGAAACATTGGTGCAGCGAAATTACAACGTGCACTTTAAGGTTTGGTGCCAACAATCGACGAGCAAAGACGTCTATTATATAAGTTGAATTAAATTGACTAGACAAAAAGAAAATTGAGGCTAAGTTAAAGAAAATTTATATATTACAGATTGTTCTAAAAACGCTACTTCTGAACGCTACACTCGAGATCGAGAGCTCACCTGACAGTCTAAATAAACAAAAACAAAATTTCAATTTGAAAGACTTAAGTAACCCGCCGTCCGGATCGGAACGAGTCTCAGCGTAAATCCCTCTTTGATCGACTTCTCAAGTACCTCCGAGTGATTCCCTTTAGTTTCGTAGGTTTAGGCATTCAGGACGCATGTTCTTCGCCCTTTCCTTAACACCTACTAGTTTTTCTTGAACATGTTAGACAGGGCTCGAAGTTTACATAAACGAAATTGCTTGGGTCCCAAAATGATCGGGCGATTTACGTCGAGGCATATAAATCCTCTACTTATTTGAAATTCGATATTTGAAGAACTTGATAGAATATCAGATAAATTATGATAACTTGTTATCAAATGTCAATTGTTATGAATTATATAGCTTAGTAGACTAAATTATTGGAATAATATTTTTTTATAATTTGAATGTTAAATGAGTTATGTAAACGCGAATGTTCTTGGTATTTTTTTAAATTTTAAATTTGGTATGCCGTAAAAGGCATGTTTATATTTAAAATATGCCTATCGCGATTTGGTTAGACAGGTTCCGGCGTTAAGTTCAGCCACCCCACTCGCAATGTCATAAAATTAGGAAATAGTAATCTATTCTTTACAAATTCAAATTATCCATTATGCAAATAGACTTTTGCAAGCACTTTTGAATTGTCGAAGAAACATAAAGCTACCACCGGCGCGAAAGGCAGTTCTGCTGAGAAGAGCCGACGAGAAACTCAACAGTTGCCCTTTTTAAATACAAAAGTTACAATTTTATTATTTAACACAGTGATGGGTAACTTGCACCAAATTCGAAATCACATTACCTCCACACATTTTTATCTTTTAAATAGTCTTCTACAGAGCAATAAACTTCACTTACTTAATCTTGTCTCTATAGCGGCTTTCTAGAGGTGCAAATCTAACATTGATTGTGCAATCTTATTATAAAATAAAAGGCTCGCATGCAAAATAATATCTAAAATAAGCAATACCTAACACAAAACTAAATTCACGTGTTAAAATAAAAATCCGATAAAGATAAGTTTCAAGAAAGCAAATTAAGAATTAAAGCTAATGCTTGCATATATCGATAACTGGCCAATGAGATGAAACGGCTAATAAAAACGGTGCTAGCGGTGCGATATAAAATAGCTGGTATCAGTATCGAGGAATAAAGGAGCCTCGTAAAAGTTGCGGTGTTACATAAAAAATAATTAATGCTGCTTGCTGAATGCTGAGAATACTAAATGCATAGATTTTGTTTGCAATAAAAATTGCTTAATGTTGCGGAATTTGTTAACTTTATATTACTCGTAGATGTTTGTTATTTAAGTCAATGTAGTTTGTTGTATAATTTTGATCGTTTTCATTGTTTTTGGTAGTTTTAACCATAGTAATTAGTACTTTATGGTATAAAATATATTTAATCGTGAATTATATAAATTAATCTGAGTGGCAGTTATCTTAAAACAGTATATAATATTTTCGACCTAATCTACCAAAAGCTTTGGGATTTCGTTAAAGCTAGTTAGTTATTGTTACGAAAAGCGCTGTCAGGTACAGTAGTAAAATATGTGGGTTAATGATTATTTCTTTATATGTATTTACTCATTACGAATCCATTAACAAAGAGTTACTCAAGTGCTGTGAGCATTTAAAGATGGTCAACCTTTAACCCGCTGGTTTGTGGGCGTCTGACGTGCCAAGTGTCAAATTAATGATCCGAAACAGTGAAATGCTGTGACCTCGTTCATAGATTTCTTTTAGACGTCTAGTCTTGGTACAACTTATACGATAGACGCTGCTTGGCTGCCAATATGTTGTCGTTTTAGAGATTTACATTTTTGTGTTAATATATCTTAGCGACGGCATCGTGGCTTAGTTGATACGTGTCATATTGATAAAATTTATACTGTTGATAAAATGTATGCCTTGGGTACAAAATATACTTTTAATAGATAAAAAGAGGACTGTTTACTATGCATATATGGTAAGCTTAAATATTGTTACCTTATACTTAAAATAATTTTAGGTTATTATAAGTTGATTCGTACATTTACTTATAAATAATTTACATGTTGTTTTTTATAGTGAATTAATAAAAAAACCATCACTATATAAAGCTACGTTGAATTTTGTTTTGAAAATCTGAATATCAGCTATATATAACGTCTATATTAAGACATCCGCTTTCAGTTTAACATTCAAAGTATGCGCCATTATGTAACAGATGGCACGGCGATAATCTAATCGCTACAATGCGTCTTGAACTTTTGCATGCGGTGCGTTTTAAAGCAATTTGTACTTGTCATTTATGAAGCGTAGCTGTATTAAAATTATTACTGCCATTAATTTAATTATATAATAATTATATACATTTTTAATACTTATTTTTTATAATTTAATTTAAGTGAAACCGTTTTAAAAATGGACCTAATGTATGTTGAACTGAATTGATATAGTACGGTACTTGTATGCGGGTATGGGTTAAGCGATCAAAATTTATCATTTCCTTATTGAAAATATACGAATATTTTTTGTATTTCGTTACATATAGTTGCATAACATCAGGTGAACATTACAGTATATATATATTTTTTTACCATTTTTTAAAGTGTTATTCGCACACTGAGTAACGGTTTGCAAGAGGCGTGGGTTCAAATCCTAATTTTTCAATTATTTATACGTTTTCTAAATATGTACTTTTCAATCATGCAGTAATTCGTTTTGTATCATTGCTTCAGCTTCACGCTTTAATCGCATAGGAAGGTACTCTGCGAGAACTTGGTGTCATGACACTCCATTCTCAGCGCTTTGATTTACCAGAGCAGAAGCGAAAACAAATTCAATATAATCATTCCCCATTCTCTATCTATTTCTATTATTATTATTCTATAGGTACGGTTTTTATTAATAAAAGTTTAACACAAAAAGAAACCATATCGAATAGTTCTTCATAATAAAGGACAATCAAGTGCATAGACCCATCCGTCTTTCTTTTGTTTTCTAGAATTTCATTTAAAGCAGATTCAAGATTACTTGAACCGTCTGGAACAATAGATGACTTTCAATACGTATTCAGTTTTAGGGTTTATTCGAGGACTTAAAAAGAAATCCTTATAACGCTATTCTATTGTTTAAATGTCCGTTTCATGCAGACGTCTGTGATTCAATCTGGAGGACGAATTTGCTCTTATTGCCAAAATCAAAAATAATCATATATTGCTTGCTTGTGATCTTGTACCTTTTATTAATATGTATTACGGTTAAGGTCATTATTTGGGCAAAAAGGTATTTTATAAGATGAAGGAGAAAATAGAAGGTAACACAAAAGTGTATGTATACTTGGACATTGTCCACGAGGCGCAGGTTCGAATCTCGCAGCGCTAAAAATGTTATACGAGTTCTAAATATTTTTCAATTTCCTAAGTTTGTGAATAACGCTTTAAAGATGTTAAAATATGTATACATTTTATTATGTTTGTATACTTACATGTTTTACAGTAACATTGCTGTAAAAGTAATTGTAGGAAAAGTCCAAGCTATATCGAATCAAATCAAGAATAATTAATATTAAACGACTCATAGCAGTAATACCTAAGTTTTCTTCGCAATGAATACTGACCAAAAATCTATTCGGACGTAGGTAACCTTTAGGTAGGTAAAGCTTTACTGGTTTATACACACAAATATACAAAGTGCAATTAAGAAACAGACTATTGTTTTAATATCTATTGGAAGAATTTTTCTACTACCTACTGACTGAATTGATTCAATTATATCTATTGAATCATTTCATCAATTCAGCCAATAGTACTAGCAAGTACAAAACTTACGTAAATAAATACCAAAATCAATATAAATACTGTAACTAAAGATGAAGAAATAATAAGCTTAAAGTTCAAAATGGTAGCAAAGTTGTTAAAAGTCAGGCTTATATAAAGACATGAACGGTAATTAAAAGTGAAATGCACGAATTTCTTTGTCGAGTCTATTCTGTTTACAAAATATTAAAGTATTATAAAAGACAAGTAGACGGGTGAAGGTGTTAAGTGTTGCTATTTTCTTCTCTAACTATTGGGTAATAATGTCAAAGTGAAGTTTGAGAAACTCCCTGGCTTTATTATAATATAAGTTGAAGTCAGCTAAAGTAGATATTTTAAATTTAGACAAACAAATATTTACGTGCTTTCTATTCAATTTGTAAGATTTATATAATATACTATTTCATATAAAAAATCGAACCTACGCCTTTTTAAACTGTAGTAATACATAGATATATGTACGTATAATCACATATGTTACGTTCTAATTTCTATACGTTTCTTACATAATTTGTTTTTTTAACTTTTATTTAAAGTGTTATTCCCACACTAAGAAAATTGAAAAAGACATATTCAGAAAACGTATAAAAATTTGAACGTAGCGGGATTTGAAGCCGCGCCTCTTGAAAACCGTTCAAGAGGCGCGGGTTCAAAACCCGTCGCGTTCAAATTTTTATACGTTTTCTAAATATGTCTTTTACATAATTTGTTGTTACTTCTGTATGGATTTTTTTATACAGCTTCAAAACTAAATACACATGTATATATATTTATAATATGACGAATTTTATTCACACTTGATAAATATGGCTTATATAGTATTGCAAAAAACTAATTTAATATCTAAAAACACGCAGCTAATATAAAATCTAGTAAACTAGCAAGTGCTTATTATTTATCAAGACAGGATACGTAGAATCTTTTTGTAAAAATGCCTTACAATGTACCCTCTATCACGTCGGCACATCTATGCGCAGGCGCATGTTTCATACCGTCTATAAAAGATTTATGGTATCCATTTAAACCGTGTAAATTACGCATCTCCTTTCCTTATCCCACGTATTTGGAAAGATTGTGATAGAAAGAGAGCATTATCGCTCACACAATCGCGTTTATAGCTACTTCGTTGCGGATAATTTGCAATCTCGTGGAACTCGCAGACACTTTAAACTGGCGTATATTATGCCAAATTAGATGTATAGGTACTTTATATAAAACTGGAGTAAAGGAAAAAATTCTATTTTTTTTTATACGGCTTCGGTCACATTGCTTGTAGTTCAGTAAGTAAAGTGTTACATTTTTTTAACAAAATTTTTAAAAAATAAAAATATATTTACTACCGAAAATTTTACTCACAGGGAGCACCGTATCAGCGGGCACTCGACAATTGCGTCATGTGACTAGTCAACTTTAACAAAAGACTAGAAAAAATCTGTTGCAAAACAGCATATAACTACGTTTATTTGTCTATACTTATGAATACTTCATATCTATATAGGTATATAAATAAATACACAAGCAACTTTTCATAATATGTTTAAAATTCCTAACATTTGGAAGTGATCGACTATTCGGACATACTATTTATGTATAAATTTGAAGTTAAAATCTAAATTAAGTTAATAAGTAGGTAGGTACATTTAATTGACTGTAAACATAATTGTTTTTGCCAGTAATTATATACTGGACAATAAAAGGGAAATTTAATTATTTAACAACTTAATCGTTACTAATGCTCAATGCTATTGTTTTGTTACCAGAGGCAGTGGCGGACTCTAATAAAAGCTTGTTTGGACGTGGGATGCGCTTGGAGGCGCACGCAATAAGTATTTCCTATGGTCCCACCTTAACTTTAGCCTGACTTTCACTAGTTATATATGTTTTATTATGTATTAGCGAGAATATAAAAAAAATGGCAAATTTGAAAATTGGTTTTTATTATCAAACTTCTCATTTATTTAAGTATTTATTTATAATGTCTGCCAACAGAATACACGCATAACATGAAAATATACATAAAACAAACACAAACATTGCAAAGTGTTATTCCACTTACAGGCAAACACAACATGCTCCAAGAATGCACTTTTATCTTAGAATACTAAACAAATTTACAAATTAAAATTAAGTTGAGTTATACAAATTAAACTAAAACTAAAGGGAATGAATATACAACCAAAAAAAAAATACAATAGAACTAAAAAACAAAAGCTTTGTATATTTCCTATTACAGGTTTTACGAAGATATTGCGTGTTAAGTGCCGAACTTAATGAAACCATGTCTCCAATGGAATCGAACCCACATTTAGCGTAGTTAAAATCAGACGTTACCGAACTGCGCCACAATTTTTATAACAAATTAGACGTGAGTACTGAAATAATATTTTTTAAATAAATCTAGTAATTTTAAATAAAACAAGTAATTTTAAGTGATTTCGTAAAGTTCATTTAACGTTGAATATCAACCAAGTCTTTGGTAGATTTTTCCACCGCCATGGGATCGACTGATATTATTGATAAGAGAACAATGCAAGCTAAAACAGACGGGCTTATCTTGGAACCCTGTGCAGGTAGTCAATGCGGTAGAACCAAAATACCAAAAACATCTCCTTTCTTATACATATTTGTATTTTGTATGTTAACAAATTCGACAAACTTTTTTATATTTGGTTTTCCAAATAAGGTATTTTTTTTTATTTTGACTTTATACCTTGTATTTATTTACAAAAACTCACTTAAAGAAAAATAATACACAAAAGAATTGTTATCACAGACTATTCCTATACTTAACTACTTAGTTTACGATAGAATGTGAAGTGAAAAGTCGTTAATAACAAACCAGCTATCCCCACGTAAACCAAGAACGGTATTACGGACGACAGAAATTTTTAAATTAAAACCGCATTATTACTTATATGTACTAAATATACGTGTATAATAATTTCGCCCTTTAAAAACTAGGCAATTATCGTTCGTGCAACGCGTCTTTGCAACTGGTAATCAAGTTTAATTATTAGTATGAATCATTCCCACCGATCCTACAATCACGTTTGCTATATCTAACTATACTCTTGTATGTATGTATCTATGTATACATCCCTACATAGTGCTAAATACGTGATGTTTCATATATTATCTTATCTATTTAGTTTTATTGGCAATAGCTGTACTATTGTTAGAGTGAAGATGTTTCACTTCTTAGAAAAGATAAAAGTTTTCGACAAATATAATTTTAAGGTACTTCCTATTGTATCTACAATAATTGTGGCCGTTGTGGCGCAGCAGGGTCTGCCTGTAATCACGATTGATTGTGGGTTCGATTCCCAAGGCGGCAAGTGAACGGAGTGTCTTGACACAGGTTCTTTCCGACTTCCCTGCTATGTGGGGAAAGAGGTCGAGCTAAAAAATCTATGACATACTCGTATACTGTTTTTATGTTTGTTATTTTCTAAACATTGGTTGGTATACAGCGCATTTGGTTTTGGTTTATTTATTCAAATTAAAGATACATATGGATTTTGTCCTCAAACGATTTAAGTCGTGTCAACATAACACGATATATTGAGCCAAATACTAAAATCTACTGCCTACAAAAGTTAAGCAACATTCTTTTTACTAGCAAGTAGTAAAATAATGAATGCAAGCCTCTTTTACAAGTGCGAAACGCATATTAAGCAAGGAGCATGGCCGTGCATTTTCAATTTTTACATATCATCAAAACTTCCGCCATCGTTGCGTGACTATCCAACTGGATAGCGGTAATAGTACTAGATGGTTGTAGGTTCAATTCTCATTGGGCAAATGTTTATATTTAATATAAAATATTTTAGTTTCCTAGATTATATGTTTAGGGCAATTTAAGGAGCACTGTCCTAGCGTTTTTTTGTAAACGCCAATATTCGAATTTATTGAAAGTTCGATTGCCTTTCGGAGGAATCATTATTACTTGGTTATTGATTACTTAAAAATTAAATATTTTTAATTTCCCCGCTCTGGTATCTAAGACAAACCGCGGCCTGGAGTTCCGCCAAGCAACGAAAAATAAAGAAAAGAGTGTCTTGACACTAAGTTCTCTCTCACTATCACGCTATGCGGAAAGAAGTGTGAAGTTGCAAAGAGCAGTTTTAAAGTTGAAAAATGATAACACCGAGTTTCTTTGACATCTAATGAGATCACCTTTATGATCAGAAGGCACTTGCAGGAAAACAGGTCAAAAAGAACGCATTGTTAAAAATATGCTGACAAAAACACTCCAATTAATCAAATTGCCTGGAACCAGTCAGTGCCTATGTCGAATGATGTTTTTTTCCCTAAACAAAATTCCTTAGTTTACAAGGTTTGAATTCTATGGGATTTTGAGACATAGTAAAAGCATTTTTTGCAGAAACTTTCAATATAAAATAAGATTATTTTTTATTTGAAATTTTGCATATTAAATAATTTATTGCTCTAGCAAGTGTCAAAAGACAAAATTTACCATTGATTCACAAAGACGTGAATCAATTGTAATAAAGATTGTAAAATATATTATTATATTTTTTTAATGTCAATTTAAGTAATTATTTAAATTCAAATGCTTACAGAACAAACCACATGAAGACCAATTAATCTTCTCAAAGCATTACGTCATCTATGATGAAAGTTTCACACCATTATGTAAGGAAATAAAGGCGTCAATTCATTCTATTCCATAAATCCGTTTCAATGAAAAGAATTTACATCACACGATTGTATAGATTTCGCAATAAGAGGGCGTAGTGAGACGTCTATTTCGAATTGTAACAATACAAGGCTCAAAATGTGGTATTTGAAAATCTATTGGAGCCGTACAGGCGCAGTGGATATATGCATAAATTAATGGAAGGATATGAATTCTATTTCCACTCAGTGTAATATTTACATCACGACTATTACGTGTTGAAACTATTTTAAAGTACATTTATGTATTTTTGTTCTTATTTATTATGACGAATAAGCAAATTTATATTAATTAAATCATTAAAAAAACTATTAGAAATTCTTCAAATATTTTATTAAATATATATCAAGACTAAAAAGATAAGAATCTCGATCCAAAAATCCTACAACTGATCTGCGAAATCAAAACCTGTTATACAAAACTTGGGACTTCTGTTTTTTTTGTAGTTCTATTAATAAATATTATCTGTATCGATAATTAGGTAAGTTTTTTTCATGTTTTGCCTTATTGTTATTAGATTACGCTTTTTTTCCACATGGCAGACAGTATTCATTCCTGTAATCAGAGAGAACCTTGTTTTAAGTCACCCCCTTTGCCGATTTACGCCCGAAGTCGAGACATTGCGTGTAAGGTGGCTAAAGTCAATGCCGCGCATTGTTTTACCGAGTGCAGAAATTAAAATAATTTTAATATCATCATACCCCCGAATGGGAATTGAGTCCACAACCAATCGCGTTTACTATGACACGCTATCCAACTGTGCCAAGTTGGACGCGATGTTATTTATAAATATTTTATATTGTTATCGCAGTTAACAAATTATAAACTGAATTTATTAACCGATACAACAAAATACTCGGTTTATAGCTTTCGTGTTTCATATATTTTATAACAAAACTTAAACTACTAAAGTTATCAAATCCTTTACCAAAAGCAATAAAGAATAGACAAAACGGAAACAAAAAGCGTAAAAACCATTCTTCAGTACAAATGCTTAGTGCTTCAAAACAAAATCCGCTTCAGCGTTTTCACCTAAAGTAATGGTCTATTAGAGTTTACAATAAAAGAAGTCAAAAACAGAAATAAAAAATTTCTTAATTTTTTTTCTTGCTAACTTGGTTGCCATGGCCAAAATATTGTATTGACATGCAAAATATTATATGAGAAGCGGACACGTGCAAATTTTGGAAGAAATCAGAAGTGGGTCAAAATAATGTCGCAAGATTTTCAGATTGATATATAAATTCAGGTAAAATTTATAAAAGCGTGTTAGAAATTGGACGTTTAGTAAAACTTAGGGACAATAGCAGTTAGTAAAGTGACGCTGAGTCAGCTGTGACTTTGACGCCATGTTGGATATATATTTTTTTAATTACGTTGCAAGTCACGCATTCTATTTCATTCGGTTTCAAATCTATTGTTAGTTGGATAAAAAGTTTTTATATGTTAAACATTTATATTAACATTAACGTGTATAGACAGAATGGAATTCACATTACTCGTCTGGAATGATGCAGATAATAAATACTAATAATAAACAGATAAAGTAGTTATTATTTTTAATAAAATATATTTTAATAACCTTGTGAAAATATTAAATATTTTATTTGTTTAAAGCATTTCATCGAGGAAACCAATAAATTCATCTAAATCCAAATAAATTCACCTAGAAAACTCGTAACACAAACTTTTTTAATAACGATTCCATTGCAATCGAAAATTTCCAACAAAAATCCCTACACAAGTAAGAAAAATGTACAAACATGTCAGGGGACCGGTTCAGGTACGCCCTTTTTTTATTCAATCGAACACCTATGCCCGAGAGGAACGCACGACGCTCGCCTTTTCAAGCGCGGTACAGAACTACACGTTAGAAGCGCGACGGTCATATCCCTGTCCTTGTCCTACCGATGCATTCATAAGGACAAAGAATAAGTAGTAATAAAGACGTGACACTCGTGCAGATGGTTGATCAAACTTAATACTTGGCAGTTTGTTCGCTTTTGTCCTATTAAAAGGGAAGAACAGATACGATGTTACACGGTCTTTAGTTCAAGAGACTCATGAAAACATTAAAGGAAATGGTTCGCTCAGTCGAGGTCGTATATTGCCTCCGTGTTGGTGGTATCGGCGAGCCTTTTTACTTTTGCTATTGGCGCGGAATTGGACTGAAAAGAAAATGGGAAACATTCTATGACTCAATTTTAGCCAGACTCGATTGTGTTTACACAAGACCCAAGATAGAAGCCGGATAGAAGTGTGCAATTACTTATAAAACATGCCGTTTAAAATGACAAATGCCTTTTGCGTGTTTTGTCTGTTCCACAGAGCCGCTCCGTCCTGCGAGCCAATTAGCAAAGATACAGTGTACCCATTGCATGGAAAGGGACAAGATTTTGGATCCAATTTCTACCTGACGTTTATAGCTGCCGTTACAGTGGTAAAACTGCTAATACTTAGATCTATCTTAATAACATCTTAAATATTTGAAACATTTTAATATATTATAGGTTTACAAAGTCATTAAGTATGTAGCACTCAAATCATAGCTTTTGTAATACCTATATGGCAGATAATAGTAAGAAATAAAACACTATGCGTCTTAAATGAAATGAATCACGCCCACAATTCAATTTAATGACACACCTTCCAACTTTTGACGACGGCAAACTTCTCAAACGACTTCCCGGAAACTACCTCCAGTCGACTTAGAAGTCATACGAAACTCGTAAAACACCACCACCGCCACCAAGATGTGCAGAATCTTGTGAAATTTAACGATCCTGTCTCTGGCACGGTTACATTACGCCTTTCATACGCAAATCCTGCAGTGTTGGTAGGAAGACATGCCAATATATAGTAAGCTGGAACGTAAGCGAAAACATCGGATACAGGCCCGAATTTCGTTGAGAAAACCCGTCAAGCGACGTTACGTAAATCGATCGTTTGTTCAGCTGATTGCTAGATGGAAAATCGGGCTTTTTGCTTTGTAATCTTGCGAGCTTAAACTCTATTCACAATTCTCGATAACTGTATTTACACTGTTCTCTTTCCACCAGGACCGTATTACGTAAGTTTTATTTAATTATAACACGGTTTTTATTAGATCATGTTATATATATAATATTAAAAACGCATAATAAAATTGCATAGCTTACTATCGACAGAAATTTAGAGCAAGCTACTAAAATATTAGCAGAACGTTATTTAAGGCACAAAAAATATAATATCAAAATAAAGCACTCGCCTTGTTTAAATATTCACATAAAAAGCGGATTTTTTGTTTTAAGTTGAAAATTTGCATCTCTTGGTAACCTGTTACGCAAAGAAATTAAAAGTAGTATAAAACAATAAGTGCGCAAACTTGGTGAACTTACAGCAATTAACAACAAGTTAGTTACAGATGTAGAACTCAAAACGTTTATTTTACCTCACCTTGGGAATAGGCAGTGCTCTATAGTTACTCGACAGTTCAAAGTGTCGAGCTTTTACTCTCATAGCAAAATCGGCAGAAATAACCTAGTGTAAACCCTCCGTTCTCTTACTGCCGCTAGAATTCGAGAATTTGAGTTTTGACAATTATATTAGTAAACTTCCCTTAACATTTAGTGTGTATTACATTTCAATCGGTTCATAAATAAAGACGTTACAACAATTTAAATTATAAATTTAAGCAAAGATTGTGATTTAATCGGGACGCGGGCCGGTGACATAACTAAATAGTTAGTTATAATCGTGTAGTATACGCAGGCGTTTTTTATTATCGTATATATATATATATATATATATATATACTTAACTAGCGACCCGCTCGCGGTTTCACCTGTGTAAACTGCACGAATATAACTAATAATTTATAATTAAAATTGTTTTAACTTTTATATTCATTTACTGAACCAATTAGAATAAAATAAACACTAGATTTCAACTTAAATTTATCAAAATAAATACACACACAATCTAGTGTGTTAATCCGCTAAATGCAATTGGTATCCACTATCAGTCAGATAATTCTTCAACTGAGGCTATGATAGCGTAAATCCCATTTGTTTCATATTAATAAAGCAGACAGAGCCAGAACAACATGCTTATTGTTAAAAGAAGTCTTAAGAATTATACTTGCACCAATGCACCAATTAATGTGTTTTTTCCTGTTGGACGGTTCCTTTAAAAGTATGAAGTTAATATTCGTTTAATAAATTGAATATTTTGACTTAACTATAGGTAAGGAATTTATTTATCACATAAACGAATATTTAATTAATATTTTTTTATAAGATTTCAGTATAAAAAGGTAATAAAAATAAATTGTACTTGTACAAGTCATCAATGGATTAAAAACAACATTTAAAGAAGAAAGAATTCAACTAAATATGTATTCATATATAAGTTAAATTGTTGCACAAAAAAAAATAGGTGAGTAAATAACGTATAACCAAAATAACATCAAATAATTTAAATAGAATAGAAAATTGTATAGAATTTACAGTACAGTAAAACAGAAAGCAGGCGTCAGCGTAGATTCTAGTAGATACCAAGTAAAGGGCGAAATTTAATACATCGTATACTTGTTTTAGGGAATGCATCGAAGCCCTCTAGAAGCACTTTCTAATCTATATTGGTTTTCTGTGTAAGTGAAATGGGAATGACACTAAGTATGTTCTTATAAAACCGATATTCATTATAAATTGTTTTGTGATAGCTTATAATCTCAGTGTTTACGGGTTCAATTCCGTTTTGGATAAAAGAATCGGGTTAGCGATAATATTTTTTTTTTCGAATCAATTAATAAAATATGTTTTAGAAATATATTTTTGTGCAAGGATATTTTAAATTTGCTTGTTAATACTAATATTTGAACTTCGAACACGTAAAATTTGTGTCTTAATTACAAATTTCATTGCTCGCACACAACTATGTAATTTTTGCCAATATTACACAAACAGACAAACACACACACATTCCATTACGTGTCACATTTGTATATTCAAAATAAAAATCTTATAAATTTTTTATTGCTTAATAAATAGACACAAAGTTATTTAACTGACTTCAAGATACTTGCGTGAATCACCCAAATTTCTTTCAAACTAAAAAGGACCTTATTGTCGTAACAATAAAGCTTAATTAAAATTTAACTTCTATACCTGTAATATCACCTTATTCTGTACCTCTGCTAAGCTTTTAGTCGTATCTATAAGTTTTATTATCGCCTGAATCAATATATTAAGCGCCTACAAGGAATTTCTTTGAACATATAGACGAACCGGTTTTTCAGCATTACACTTTATCCCGCATAACAGGGTAATGTCAAAACACTCCGTTCTCAGCTTTACAAGACATTGCGTTGAGTGGTGGAGCTCAACGCTCAGAAAGTAGAGACCGGAGTGTCTAGACAGTAGGTACTCTCCGACCCTGCTACCCGGAAAAAGCATGCCTTTGGAAAAAGAAATACAGATCGCTCGAGTATAACATAGCTAACTTCTTCCACCATTATTTGTACTTTTACATATAAAATTTACCTATTTAGTATGTAAATGTATAATTTCATTTCAATTAGCAGTTCAAGTACATTAATGAAAAACGGCTTCTAGCGTTCGATATTTTTTCACTTGTACAGAGCGAAACGCAATTTCTTATGTATACTTCGTTTTTACAACCTAGTTGTCTAGTGATACTGACATCTTCATTTCCAACTAAAATTGAGTTATTGCGTGTGAAGTGGCGGAACTAAACGCCGCGCTTTGTGTCACCAGGGCGGAGAATTAAAAATAATTCAATTTAATCTACCCCAAAAGTGAAAATCGAACCCACACCCGTTTACAGACAGACCGTCCCGTTGCCACGGTGGCCTCATACATATACAAATATATAGTAATTAAATCTAAATAATATTTCTCTACAGACAATTCTGTTTGCTTATGATTCTATGAATATATCTTTTATCTATACCGAGTACTTACCATCGCTGACCGCTGGCTAACGGTAAACGATGGTCCAGTATTTTTTTACTGTTAAATGTCAGATAACGAATGAATATGTCTTTCAGCCTTGAGTACCTTGTAAGTTTATATAATGGTGTTTAAGATGTAAGGGTCCATAAGTTTAATAACAAATACAACTGCGTACTCTAACGTACTACAACTTCTGAAATTTCCTATTCACGTGTGGTGCAATCTTAAATAAACAAGCTATCATAAAATTTGCTCATTTTATTATTATAGGACCAACATTACCAATAAAAATTTAATTTTGTACAATTTTAAGTTACACTATATGTTATATTATAAAAAAACGCTTTTTCTCGCATACAAAGGTCGGGCAGAGAGAACCTCGAGTCATGACACTTTGTTGTCCACTTCACCCTATTGTTGTTAAGTGGCAGAAATCAACGCCGCGCTTTGTATTGTCACCAGAGATAAATTAAAATTAATTTTAATACCCGAGCGGGAATCAAACCCACAAACATCGCGTTTACAGTGAGAAGCTGCCAAACTGCGCCACAACGGACTCAGCATTTTATATTATATGAACTTAATTGTTATTGATAAGAAAAAACGATTCGTTTATAACTTCACTTCTCTTGAGATAATTTCAATAATGTACATAACAAATATAGCTATTTGTATGTTAATAGATAGTTTTAGCAAAATGGCAGCAATGAGAAACACACACGTTGATGTTGACCTATGTGATAACAATCCGTCATCTGATTAACACTTAACCTCTTATCAGTGACAGTATGTGACACGACTGTAGAGTTATATCTATTATATATTTAAACGGAAAGTAATATTAATAATATATTAAATACTATACGTAAACAGTTTATTTTAAACAAACGGCATGCATCAAGACAATTAGAAGCGTGATTTTATTGTATTCGAAAACAAGTAATTAATTAATTAAGATAGAAAGCAATCGATTTACCTGTTTTAAAAAAAATAGTTACGACTACATTTTAATTAACAAGTCAACGCCTTTTTCGCATAGCGCGAGAGAGTCAGAGAGAATCCAAAAAAACCTTCATTTTCAGATTAAAGAGATGAGATTAGAGGCAATAGTTAACAAAATTATAATTAAATCAGTCAATACGTATGTTAGAATATATTTATAGAGAATGTAATAAATCTTAAATGAATTTTAACAACCCCATAGCACGACATGTAACGCACTATTCATCAATAGAAGGGCGTTTCATGGGACAGGATACACATATGTTCAAGTTGATGTTTCCGATAAACGAGATAAACTCACGAGTGGTATTTTACGAAAAAAGCACTTAATTTTAGATCTTAAGTACTTTTGATTATATTTTTTTCTCACCCAAAATAGGCACAAATTGGTGGATAAGTTGACAGGATAGGAAAATTATGTTAATGAAAATGTTTAACTAAAAAAGTACTACAGCTTAGATTTTTTGACTGGCAAAAACAATAAGTTATTCAGATAAGGCCGGCTTCATAACCAGTACGTTCAAGGTAAAAGGTTCAAGAGTATAACATTTTATCACTCCATTAATATTGCGTATTCATTCAATACATTTTGAATAAAAAGCATGAATGCAAAGCATGAATAAAAAGCGTAGTCAGAGAGTATAATTGTGAAGAGATGTATAATTTTGATACAATAATTCTCCTAAATGGGATCGAACCCACAACCAATTACGTTTACTGTGCTACTGATGATGATGGTGATACATTTTTGTCAATGAAAAATAATAATCGAGTATTTTAAAAATCAATTGAAAGTTTCAAGAGCAATACCGGGGGTAATGTACTTGAGTTTAATTTGACCTTACAACAAAAATATTTAAGGAATACGAGGCGTCTATTAGACATTCAAAATTTCATTGTACAACTATAGTAAATTAAAAAGTTAAATATACTTGCCACTTGTCACCACAGGCATAGTTTGATGTTTGACTGAATTTAAACGGTTGTGTTTAAATCTGATACGGATGAATATTTTTAATTATGTATGATTTATGTGTTTTAAGTATTGTTGATGATAACTAGAATAAATAATTTTTAACTAAGAAATCGTTGCCGATAGTTTGATACAATAAGTGTATAGACTGAAAGACGAATGCCACCTCAGTCTATTTGTGACCACTGACCACTGTAAAGTGGTCGAAACGTCGAGTTTCTAAAATGTATGTTGGAATACCAAAAATATACGCGATTAATCCGGTTAAAAATAGTTTCATTTCAAAATGGGTATAAATCGCGAAAACGAAATATCTTATTACTTTTTAAACTAACCTAAAATTAAAATTTAATTAAAATATTAAATTAGAGATCGTGAATGCAATTATTAATTAAAGACAATTTTTTATCTTTAAAAATACAAGCATCGAGAACCCAATTCAACACTCCAAACTGCGACTAGACTCTGGATAACTCCAATTATTGACATTAAATGTTGAGTTGCGAAAAACGTTTCGCCTAAACAGATCAGACAACAAAAGAAATAAAAAACAAACATTTCTCCAAATGGATATCGAATCCGCAACCATCGGATGTAAATAAGACACAACAAGTCCACGATGCTGCAACTTTATTTTCTCTAGTCAATTAGCCGTTAGGGCTGACATATGTCGACAACTGTTCGACTACAGCCTACATGTTTCCGGACACATTCGAGATTTTTTACGCGGCAAATTAACGCTCCGGGCCGTTCGCATACGCCGCGCTGTACGCGGGCATATGCAACCGAAAATATTCGCCAAAATTTAAATGCATTTAATATTGAAATTGAATTTTCACTAAATCAGATTTTTACTTTGATATTCCGAATTTTCGTGTGTCAAATAACATACATTTGGGAGCTTGTGTGAGATTATATACGATGTCAGCAGGTTCGTTTCGTAATGGAAATAATATAATTATATAGCAAATTATACAGTTACTATCTTCTTATTATTTCTTTGGTTTGATAAGACATATATGTGTGCGTTTTTTTAACATAAAATAATAGTCATAAAATTAAAGAATATTGATTATTCGCTAGGAATTATCACTAGACTCCTATATTCAAGATACGTAAAGACAAAAAAAAGCAAATATTTTATTTATATAAACTTAATTATAACAAATAAATAAAATTAGAATCTTTTAAGAATCCACAAACTATTTCGTATAGATAATTAATTCAAATTCCCAGTATCCAAGATTAGATCATACATAACAGGTATTAGTATTTCTGCGATTTTGCATTCAAAATCCACAACTTTGCCCTACGTGAGGTGCCTTGAATATCTATTGTCATAAAACGTGAACACGTTACGAGTTTGTAATGTTTACAAATTGTTTTACGACTAAAACAGTGCATTTATATACTAAACTAAATTTGGATCAGCAAAATTCAAATTCAAATGAGCGAATTAAAATAGTTACCGTTAATCCTTTTTTATGTTTAGGCTGAATACGATACTTCCTTTAAGTTATATAAAAAAGTTAAGCTGTCATTCTCAATTGTTATGGCGCGTAATAATTGTACATATTTATTTTCTTATATTAAATAAATAGAAATGAAATAAATATATTGTAATAATTATAATTTTTTTTCAGACTTATATTCTATAATAGAATTTATATTCTCAGTCACGTATTAAATTCTCACAATTATATTTCTTTTGATTTTTTTACTTTTTACCTGTTACGGAAGTTCGCGTTGTTTTGATACAACTGACGCCATCTGTTGGCATCGCTTATTTGTTATATAAATAATAATATTACTTCATATCTAGGAAAAATACCGTTGTATATTTTAAACTACAGTTAAAATTGAAAACAATAAATGATTAGAAAAAAATATAATTTATTGAATACTGTCTTTTACAAGTTTAAAACGACTATCATATTACTAATGTAATGCCAAAATTTACACGTTGTGTTTTTGTGAGCCAAAATCAAGACTTCATAAGCAAAAGCGTCGTTTTAACGTAATTTTCGTAAATAGCATAACAGCGGCACAACTACAGCTTAACCCTAAGAAGTTCTACTGTAACAAATAATAAGGGCTTGCCGCAAACCGGAATTGAACCCACAACGTATTCTATATCCAAATTATGTTTATAGTACACAAACCGCGCATCTACAATGCAAATGTGAAAAGATCGTATAAATCAGCACGGACGCATCAACTGGAGCTTGCTCTTAACGAATCAGAGCTATCGATTCAACATAAGGGCAGAAAAAACTACCTTACAACAATGAGACAGTGTAACAATAATACCTTAATGATATCCACGGTATAGAATGCAAAGGCGTTCGGCGGCAGGCGGCACCCGGGCGTTTTAAGAAATCCGTCACTAAAACACGTAAGTGAAACAACACTACACAATCACTGTATCACTACATATGCACTGTTAGCCATACAGGTTTAGAAAATATGTTTTTATCTCGTAACACTACGACAGTTCAGCGGCGAGACGACCGACGCGCACGGCAGCCGGGCACTAACTAAACTGGTTTGGCCGGGGGAGGGGGGCTTGGGTCGGCTTTATGAAAATATTTCGTGAGTAATGCACGTGTTATGTTGAGTGCGTCGGCCTAGGCTTTTGCTTTGAATGCAGGTATCGAATGTGCAAAATTTGACCTAGTATCTAATTTATATTTCTACAAGTCTAATTAAGTGCTTAGCTATTTGGTAGGTAGATATGCTATATACCTAGATATATTAATAGCCTTACATTATTATTACATAGGTAGTAGTGAGAAAAAAATAGTATTTATGTTCTAATTTAAGTGCCTATGCACATTTCTATTCGTTCGCTTTTTGCTTATAGGATAATTTTATCTTTTTTTTACCGATCGATTGAACGGTATAAAACCTCCTTCGTGTGTTCTCTTCTCTATAGGTATAACATAACATTGGCGCAGTTGCACATTGGCGCAGTTGCACATTGCACAGCTCTACAAACACGTTCAAAGCGCCACTATCAAAGAACTGATCTGATCCACTTTACGATCTAAATTCAATGCTGCCGTTTTATTTCATTAAATTGTACCTACAATACATTCAGACACTGCCAACCGCACACATTCAGACGCTGTGTCCACTGCGCCACTAGGGCCTATTGGCTTAGAAATATTTTAATGTTGTACTTTAAGTTACAACTTACATGCTGGTCCATTGGTCGCGAATTCAAGTTCCATTTTAGGGTCTGTTAATTTTTTATATTAAGATTGTTCTATGTTTAGTTAGATAGCTCTGCAGCTTTGTATGCGTAAAAATAAAAGACACCGTAAAAAAATAGTACGGTTATATCTATTTATACTGAATGATATAATATGTAACAAGAGTGCCTTTATATTTGTTCTAGCAACCCGTTCGCGGCCTCGCTCTTCATAGAACAATGAAATTCCTGGAAAAATTAAAAAGCTCATCCCAAGGCCCTCAATATCCCTATATAACATTTCATCACAATCGGTTCAGCCGTGATGACGTCACAGACAGACAGTGTTACTTTCGGATTAATAATATTAGTATTGATAACTATATATTTATCAATACTAATATAGATATTTCTTCTAAGTAAATAGGTCGGTTATTAAAGTCATTTTAAGGTATCAATTAAAGGCTTTGCCATAAAATTCTGACACTATTTAATAGATTGATTAATTGATGCAGATTACAATCAACATTAAGTCCATCAGCTTAAGCTTATAACATATAATGAATGTAATCGTATTAAAAACAGTATATCTATAAGTTACTGTTATATTTATAATTAAATACGTAAACAAATTGGACGCCATTGTCGCGTAGGGAGCTGGGACTGTGAACGCGATGGTCGTAGATGCGATCCCCATTATGGGGAATGATAATATATAAATATTTTTTGTTTCGTAGTAGTGTGATGTCGTTGAAGTCCTTAATGCCTACCTCGGTATGCAGAATAAAGTCTGAAGCTAAAAATAATAAATAAATATATAAGTAATCAGTGCTACCGTGTAGCTCTTAGTAAAAGTCTGTACATGAAGTAATATTATCTATATATCCTTTTTTTTACTCCAGTATTATTATAATTTTTAATGTCTAAATACAATGAAAAAGTGAATTACAGATCATAAATAAAAGCTGTAAATTTAAATAGAAAATAAGGCGAGTTTCATTTATTTTATTGAAGACTGACTCAATAGTTTATTTTAAAAAATAAATAAGTACAAATAATGCAAAACATAAAAATAAATTTTGCTAGCAAATCTAAAATTTAATTATATGAAATATATATTATAGTAAAACGAAAAGTATCCCTACTGATCAATCAAATTAATTGAAAAAACCTTAATCGAGGCCATTGTGGCGCAGTGAGACAGCTACGGACTGTAAGCCCGTTTCGCACTTGGACGAATAATTTTCTATTTCATAGTTTAATTATTTTCCTTTCTCCGCTCTGATACCTAAGACAAAGTGTGGCGGTCAGTTCCGTGACTCAACACGCACCAATTCGGGCTGAAAGTGGAGAATGTAGTCTCTTCACACTAGACTACTCTCTTCTCTCTGACTACCCTGCTATGTGGGAGAAAGGCTAAAAGTAAAAGGGCTGAATAAGAAAAAGGTCTTAATAACTAGTAAATTAACATTCCAAGTTTTTTTTTCAATCAATTGAAAAATAAGCATTTTGGCTTAGTTTTTAATATATTCTACACGCGAAAGTTGTGTGTGTAATTATAGCTAATTGTCACTCGCGACTTTGTCTGCGTGGATATTACGACTTTACTACATGTTTTTTATTTGTATTTCTTGATTTTAAGGAATTCTTTAGGAATTTCAGGAAATACTTTCTTAGAGCTTCCATATACTCTATCGCTATATATGTAATTTGTTTTCTACGATACAGTCTGTCAGTCATTCAGTGAGTAAGAGAAGATTTTTATACATATTGATTGATAAAATGTTTATGTCACATCACAAATCATATTTGAAAGAGCAACTGTTGAGTTTCTCGCCAGCTCTTATCAGCAGAACTGCCTTTCGTGCCGGTAGGACTACTGACAATACTGACATTTTATGTTAATTGACGATACGAAAGGGTTTGTATTGAGAATATTTTGTTTTTGATATTAACTAACTTACTCCATAACGATGGAAAATGGAGAACAATATTCCTTCTCCGCGCTTCTGAAGCGGAAAAGCGTGAAAAAAAGCACCGACTTGCTTTAAAATAAATTAGTTTAGTTACAAACGGTTTCCGAAAGTCGTTTTCTTGTTTTGCGAACTTAAAACATTCTTTTAAGTTATAATCAAAGTCTTAGGTATCACTTTTTTAGACACTCCGTTTACGTAAATTACTTTTTGGTTATTGGGGTATAAAAAGTTTTAATTAAATGTTACTTATATACTAATACACCAGTAAATAAGTAATTTACGAAATAAAAGGTTAATCTAATACAATGACCGTACTGAATAATATATTTTTCTATTGTTTATATTCTTTTGAGTAAGTTATCAAAATAATGTGATATGTTTCTATGTAAAGTATCATCAAGACTTCTAAATGGAGGATTGGTGTCAATACGGAATTTAACTTATGGCTTATGCACGACAGTCGGTCGGCAGCAGTAAAGTTATTGTAATTTGTACCTATCCCTTTAAATATAGCTGAGTTTGTTATTACATGCAATAGCTACGGGTTCTAATTCTACATACAATTTTTTATACCAAGCCATCATCGTACAGTGGAACAGCAATAGATAATAAACTCGATTTTGAATTTGATTATCAAGTTTTCGCCTCCAAGAAGTAAATACCTCTTTTATGGGTCTGAGTATACGCATATAAGATTCCACAACTTATGTAAGATTTACAACTCCATTAATAAGTACTTCTTATTATGTATTAAATAGAAAAATATTTAAAAGGTAAAAATGCGTGGAAGTAATGTGACTTGGTGCAGGTTAGCTACCACTATATGAAATGATAAAATTGTCACCTTTGTATTTGAAAAGAGCAACTGTTGAGTACCTCGCCGGTTCTACTCAGCAGAACTGCCTTCTAAGCTGGTGTTAGCTTTATGGTCTTTCAATAATTCAAAAGTGCTATTTGAATAAAGAATATTTTAAATTTGAATTTGATTCCCAGTCGGGAAAATGAATGTTTAAATTATTTTTCCCGCTTTGGTAAAACAAAGCGCGGTGTTAAGTTCCGCCAACAACAGGCGATGTCTCTAATTCAGACAGAAAATGGAGAACGGAGTGTCTTAACACTATGTTCCTTTGCCAGTTGTGCTATTCGGTACAAAGCTGGAAGCTCACAATAAAAAACCACTAGAATTAAGCTACTTTACTAAAGTTAAATATCGACCCACCCATGCACATGCAGATTAAATTTTTAAGAGCAAATAATTTAAAAGCTTTGAGGCGAGCTTGGAATTACGATATTAATAAACCTCTATTAGCGCACAAGATGGCGCACTGTAGTTTTAAACACCTGAATCAAATTTGGATGAGTTTTGTAATTATTTTATGTATTATATTTGGTTTGGTTTCAATATACTAGGATAAGAATATTTTTTTTAATTTTCATGTACCTACCTATTGTATACCTTCATATGTTGTAAGTATAACTTTATATTAAAGTTACTGAATTTAAATCCATAAAATATGTCAAAATAACTGTAATTTTCTTTTAAATATATTTTTTTCATTTAACATGTTTAATTGGCGATAACGAACTTTATTTTTAGAATAATTATTAATTAGTTTCATATAGCTCTATATAATAAAGGATAATTGTAATTTTTAATAGGGCTTTCACTTCAACTATGTAATAATATGATTTAATATTACTTGCTTATCTAAGTTTATGTATAACACCATTATATGCGCATAAAATGAAGAGGACATGGTGACCCATCGGAATAATGTTTGACCGTAAACTCGAGGGACGTGGATTCGATTCTCACTTCGAGAAATGGTTTTATTTGAATTATTTTCCTTTCCCCACTCAGGTAAGATAAAACACGGCGTTGAGATCCGCCACTCGAAACACAATAAGTTGAAGGACGAAAAGCGAAGGGAGAATTTGAACACAATGTTCTCTCAGTCTACCCGGTAGTATGCGGGAAAGTGTGCCGCTTGAATATTATGAAAAATAAGTTCTTAATATATTTCTAAAATGATAGTTACATCACTTTACCACAGACTGTCGAAATTGAATTGCTAAAATTAGAATTAAGATTTCCTTTTACATTTACACGTACCAAACTTTCCTCATACTGGCTTATGTTTTGTATGAATTGGATGATTTTATATATGAATGCTAAGTGTAGAATTACAGGCCTATGATTGGTTTTTAAATGTTGAATGGTTGTGTTACGCCTGGAGGTGATCAATTCGTATAAAATTAGACTTTATATTTTGTAGAGCTTCTATTTCATCAGGGTTTTAGATACCGTGGCGTGTGGTTTTTTTGCTCGCTGCTAACTTTTTTTATGAAAATCTACTGAACCATTTTAGTTATATATGCATTATTCATAGAAGCCATAAAGGTATATATTTTATTTTAGCTTCATCTTCTCTTTAAGAGATAGGCGTGTTGAGTTGCGGAATTAAACGCCTTTGCTTGAATAACCAGATACAGAAAATGAAAATAATTTAAATATGTATAATCTTGAGGCCATTAAGGCGATTGGCAGTGGGTTCGATTCGTACTCAGGGGAACTTTTAAGTATTTTAATTTCTTCGCTCGCTCGCTCTCTAGTACACTAAACAAAGCGCAGCGTTGAGTTCCGCCACTCAAAACGCAACGTCTCCGATTCCGGCGAAAAGTGGAGATCAGAGGTTCTCTCTGACAAACCTGATATACAGGAAAAATCACTCTTTCTCCTGAGTGAAAATCGAACTTACAACCATATCTGTACAATAACACTGTCCCATGAAGGCCTCATGCATAAAATTTTATTAATTAAAATTTCAAATTCACATATTATTCTTAACATAAGTGTTATTCACACACTTAGGAAATTGAAAAACATATATTTAGGATTCGAACCCGCGCCTCTTGAAAACCGTTCAAGAGCAATGACCGCTAAGCCATGCGTTCTACATCCGGCAATGTCGAAATTCTTACACGCTTATTACAACTTATATTTGTTGTTGCCATAGCATATTATTATTTAATAATAATGGTATTTCATTACATCTCATATCAGTGACAGTGGCAAACAGTAGTTTAACGTAGACTGAGTTAAAGCATCCATAACATATTAATAAACTAACAGATTCCCACGAGTAGCTTTCGCAAACTAACTTTACTAAAGCCTCTATCTTATACATACATTTATTATACCTTTAAATTAAATTAAATTATATGTATTTTTAACATTAGTATTATAGTGTGAATATCTTTACAAATATATAAGTAATGTGTAGCCAGAGAATACATAGTGACGAGACACTCTTCTTGTAGCTATCCGCCCATTTTACGATATTTGCGTATTAAATGGCATAACTCGGCGCAACGCTCTGATTAGACAGAGCGGGTAAATTAATATACTAATTTTCAATGTAATGATTTCCCTGAGTGTGAATTGAATTCACATTCGCGTTTATATTCAGACACTCTCCCACTACGCCACATGCCATATGCCAAACCACAAATCAAATTATAACATCTTTTTTTTAATTTGCACATTTATATGTCTAATATTTTTTTAGAAAGTATATTTATTATACACGTAAGTAAAAAAATATTAAATTATAATGAATTCTAAGATGATAATAAAATATAATAAGTATGAAAAACACTCGTTATCGACTAACTAAAAACCGTAGTAATAGGTAGCGCTTATGATAAATGCTCATTTAAGTACATGAGCATATGCAATATTGAAGGCAATATTCCACCGGAAAAGAACACATTGCATTTGTTTCGCGGAATGTCAGAACAGCTGGTCTTTGGACGAGTCTTGCAGCCCGTGTCATTAGCCGAAGGGCAATAAATAAGTATAAAAACGTTTATGTGTGCGTAAATATTTTACGTCGATGAATGTAAATTACTTGAAAGTTGAATTAGTTTTTTTCAATGAAATTAAAGTTTTATTTTTATACAATTTTTTCAATAACTAAACGGCAAAGCTTTCAGAAATATGCTGTGATATAGGTACGTACTAATTTTAATTATCTTATTTTTCTTAATGGTAGTCGTATCTAGAGAGGTCATCGTGGCGCTGTGTGTCAGCGTCTGACTGTATATACGATGGATGTAGGTTTGGTTCCCGCTCGGTGAAATGATTATTTTTAAATTACTTTCATTTCTCTGCTCTGGTCACAAGACAAAGCGCATCGTGTAGTTTCGATACTCAACACGCAATGTCTCGGATCCGAGCGCAACGTGGAGAAAGGAGTGTCTTGACACTAGGTTCTTTGACTACCCCGCTATGCGGGAAAAGCGTGAAGCTGTCGTAATTTGTCACTGCACTTTTTAAGAATGGTACAGGTGCGTGACTAACCTTTGAAAATGAAAAATCGACAAAAAGTGGAATATATTCTGATCCATTAGCAATCGTCTGCATGTTTGTTGTATTTGTTTCGGCATCCATAGCATTATCGTCTTTATTGTGATAATGAATAAGGATGTTAATGCAGTTTAACATTGTAAGTAATCGTGAGTATCAACTGCATGGATGCATTTCATCCATCCATTTGGCGGATTTCGTCGGACTTGCGTAGGACCACGCATAAAACTATATTTTTTAAGAGCTTTTAAATTTAAAAACTTTTATGATTTGTTTAAGAATTTTTTTGTACCTCAATTATTATAGAAGAATATAATATTTTGTGTATAAAGGCAAGATTTGATGATCTGTTACATTAATCTATGATTTAAAAGTTACTCACTTATTATTTTTTACATTACACTTTTCTTATAAAAGTGTTGTTAAAGTAACTCAGATTAAGACAATGACAAGATCATTGTTGAATGTTTCTGTGTAAAGTGATTTTAAACAACTTGAGACGTGCTTAAATATAATACACTTTAGTTGGAGTATGTTAGGAAAAGTATTTTTAAAGTGTTATTTACACACTTAATAAATTAAAAAACATTTTTTAAAAAACGTATAATTTTTTTTAACTTAGCAAGATTCAAAGCCGCGCCTTTCGGAAACCGTACAAGGCCCTGTTGGTATTTATTAGGTGTTTTCTAAAAAATGTTAGGAAGAGCTTTGCCAAAGAAAAAAAAAACATTAAAAAATATATAGAATATTACACAATATGCAATATTTATTTCATTGCATATCTACGTAATTTTCTATACAATTTGCATGACAAATCACAACTCCATATACCTAATGGCATAAGCAACGCTTACTCAAAGTCACTGGGTATACGTTGACTTTAAGGTCACGTTAAACATTTGTTTAGCTGCATTATTCTAACGACAGGCCTAATGACCTTTCTGGTACTTTTATTAAATTAATCTTTTGTCAAATGAAGGTTTTCTTAAATATGAATAAATATTTGAAAAATAAACAAAATATATAATTATTATAACAAATCAATATCTAATAGTAACGAATATCTGTGGTACACATTTTAGTCTTCCGTTCCCTACACATAATGGAGGAAGCTTTTACATAAGATATATACATCACTTTTTCTATTTCAAACAATTGTTGATAAAAAAATAATTTAATAAGCACATTTTTAGTGTATTATTGCACAAAATATTGACGTTTTACATTCCTTCTGCATTTAAAATCTAAGTACTTATGCCAAATTACGAGAACTTGTTTTACATTCGCACAATTTTTGTAAAAATTGGTGCAATAATTAAATATACGGTAGATAGGTATTATTTAGCTTCGCATTTATTCCTACAAAGCTGGAAGTAGGCACAGATAACCAAATAATATAAGGCATTTCGTTATCAACTTTCCGTCCGAAATCAAGACATTAAACGGCGAGCCAATTTTAACATAATCATTCCCCAAATGGGATTGAACCTACAATCCTCCCGCTTTCCGTCAGACTTTCCCACCGCACCACGATGACCTCAAAGATTTATATTCGTATAAAGCTATCACGTTCGTTTTATATTCAGCTTCAGGTTAACACAGATAATTCTCTACAACATAGCATCATTTATCTCTTCGGGCATATCCACGGGAAATAGCTTCTATATTATAAACTAGCAACTGCAAGGCCCGAACTAACGACCGGATTCGGAAATTAAATCGTTTCCCTGCTCGCCAAGCTGACACGTATAGATGTTCTAAATTACTAGAATATTTAACTTTTGCATATAAAATGTTATAATTAAAGTGAAATGTTGTTTTGTGGTGTAAGGTGACTGAAGCACGATAGCGAGTTTGATTTCCCGTATATTATGGTAATATAGCGGCTTCACGCTCGTTCTCGCAAATCAGAATAGTCACAGAAAACCTAGTGTCAAGACTCACTTAATATATATTTTACATGAAAATATATTTTCTTCTGTTCTCATCTTCCCATCTGAATCCGTCCCACTTTGTCTTATCACCAGAGATAAATGTATATAGTTAAACAAAATAATTTATCTGAGTGGAGATTGAACCCATAACCAATCGCATATAGAGTCGGGCGTTGTCACACTGAGCCACGATGTTCTCAATGTATTATATAAATATGAACAAAATTGGTTGTAAACAATATTTTCCTAAATGTAAGAAAACACGTGATTCACCTTTTCATACCTCATAATATGTAATATATTCAATAATAAATTGGTTTGCTATCGTTTTGCAATATCATCATACTTAATTTTATATTTAGTAATTGTTTTTTTATTATAAACTATTTTTTGTCTTGTAATGCTTTTCATCATATGTATTATCAAATGCTAATAAGATCGTGGTTTTTTGTGATTTTTACAAATTTTAAAATATTTAAACCTGTCTCTCTCTCTCTCGGCTCTCTGAGACACAGATTTGCAAATAATAGATATTTCTTGCTGTGGGTGGTTTTCCACCTCACACCTCAGTCTACCCGTGACCACGGATTATTGTACAGTTTTGAAATGAAGCTATTTTAACTGGATTAATTGCGTATATTGCTTATTGGTATTCGAAATTACATTTTAGTCCATGGTCACAGGTAGACTGAGGTAGCATCCGTCTGTCAGTTTATAAAGTTCTGGAGGCCAGTGAAAAATAATATTCCTTTGCAGTGTGCAGGTGTGAACAAGATTGTGTTGTAAAATTGTACTTCTTGTTTTCTAAAATGTATTTTTGAATACCAATAATACACGCGATGAATCCGGTTAAAATAGTTTTATTACATATTATTAAACCCTGTTTGTTTTTCTATTTCTAAGTAAATAAAAATCAAAAATAAAAGTAAATCCTAAGTAAAGAGGTTTAAGATAATAAGCAAAGTTATCTGCCTTGTTGCCTTCCAGCCCTGTGATTTATGAGTAAACTTATATTTTACTTTAAATTGACCTTGCTACATTCTTTCTAAGCTTAGGTTCTAGATCTCTTATTTGAATTTAGTTTTGAGAATAATGAAAAAGAAACATATATTTATTAAAAAAATAAAACAAGAAAAATTACAATATATTTGTTTTTAGAGTCAAGTTATTTCCCGCATAGCTTCAAGTTTTTTCTCTACTAACTACCTACTGACCTACTGTCAACATCGTTCTTCGATTCCCGCCCGAATCCTAGAAAATGCGTGTTGAGTAGCGGTACTCAACGCAAACATGGCGTATGCAGTCGAATCTCGATCTAGAATACTATATATAACAATCATAAACAGTATTGAATAGAAAAACATTATTATTGTAAACATTTTAACATTACATTTCTTCTTGAAAGTCATTTAAATTATTTATGTTTTTAGTCAGTCTCGCATCTTGATGATAAAATTGATCGCTTGTCAAATTTAACACCAGTTTAATGTGGATAAGCCCGTGACAAAAGACAGTATTTGGAGTCTTTAAAACTGTCAATTACATTTATGAAAAAACTAATATTGAGAAATTGATATTAAAAGAGACATCTTCTACCACTACGTGTTTTTGGTACAGGCAGAAACAACTTAATCATAAGTATTTTTATTTTATTTTCTGTAATACTGTATTGGTAGTGGAAAAGAATGCAGCATTTTGTCTAACTTTGTTTCCTCCTTGTGCGTTCTCTACCGCATTTATCATGGGGAGTGTTCTGGGGAACTGTTGACTTGATTCTTGCCGCAAAATTTTCCAACCGCACAGTACGTAACCGACTGAAATATCATCATCACCATCTGTATACGTGGCACTCTACTACTGTGCGGTATCGTAGGAACTTCCTTCCACGTGCCACTCGACTGTGGAATGACATACCAGCGGCAGTGTTTCCAGGTCGATTCGACATGGGTACCTTCAAAAAGCGCGTATATTTCCACCTTAAAAGCCGGCAACGTCCGTGTAGCTCCTCTGGTGTTGCACGGGGTCGTGGGTGGCAGTGATCACTTACCATCAAGTGACCCAAACGGTCGTATGCCTTGCCTGTGGAATATAAAAAAATGTAACTGGCATTGTCAGTTTGGTAAAAGGGCTTCATGTTTTTCCGCATATTCGGTAGTCAAAAAGAACCTGATATCAAGACACTCTGTTCACCATTTTCTGATTGAATCCGGGACATTGCGTGTGGAGTGGCGTTTTGCCATGTGACCAGAGCGGCGAAATTAAAATAATTAAAATAAAATAATTCCCCCTAGTGGAAATTGAACCCAAAACCATTGCGTATATAGTCAGATGTTGTGACATTGTGCCACGATATATTTATTTCATAAATTATCAAATTTATCTTGAATCCCCAATATAAGGTATATATAAATATATACCTTATATTGGGGTAATGACTATTTGGCAGAACCCAATGGCTTTTAGAATTCTAACTTAGCAACCTCTTACAGTACGCCATATCTTTGAATCACCCAAGCATATATTTTTCTCAATTTGACAAATATTTGATAGATTATAAAGGATGAATATCTTTATTACTTGACATAAGCCTATGAAGGTCGTCGATCGTTTGTCAAATCGAAATTCCATATAATGTGGGTAGGTCCACTGAAACAAGATAGAAATAATCGGCTGAGCCTCCAAAATTCTGCCATCCGCAATTTGCTGACGAAATCTTGTTCCTCAAAGCGGGTATTTCTATAAAAACGCATTTTCTGAATTACGAAAGGCCTTTGAAGTTAATCCTTGGATTTGGATCCTTTTCACGTGCTTATATGTAAATGTTTTAATATGTAGAGAGTATTTCATATATTTTTTGTTTATGATAAACAATTATTTATTATACTATATGTCAATTCAATCAATCAATTATTTACTAATATTAAACAGATTTAAAAAAATGCATTTGGCCTATATTTTTTTCCTAACTTTTTTTATTTAATATCTAATGTATTACGGACATATTATAAACCGTATTTTTTTTTCACATTATTTCCGACCATATTTTTTTAACATTATCATTACTTAAGCAGTTCTCATATTTTGAATGGTACAATATATTTTGATACAAGCGGTTGCGCTTACACATTCCACTTTCTTATTACAAAGAAACTGTGTGAAAGAATCTAATGCTAATAGTCTAATCAGATCAGTGAAACTTATATTAAGTGTTTCTCTACAACATTATCTATAAGTGGCTAAAGTAAAAAAAAGAGAACATAGAAAACGACTCACGACAACCATATTAAAAAAAATCTTAATAAATAAATGAAATTAACAAAAAAAAAAACAAAATATTACCCGACCCATTTCTTTATGAACTTTTCTCTGTTTGATATTATTATAAATAATTGTAAATTAATTGTAAGATAATTAATGCATGCTGGGCTGGGTTAGTTTGTTTGGGCTTTTATCACTTTCAACTAAGTACTAAATTTATAGCAAACAACGTGTACTGCAAGGGGTGTATTTCCTAGCGTACACTAAATTATTGTGCGGCGCACAATCATTAACGACGATAATTATTATTTATCAAAAAAAAAACTGTATATAGGACTATAGAAAACTTATTACTTTAGATAGTAATATCAATTTGTATACACTTACAATTCTTTAACTTTTTTATTTATTAAATCCTTTTGTTTATTTCTTTATTAAATACTTTTTTTATTATTTCTTTATTAATTACTTTATTAAATACTTTTTTATTATTTCTATATTTATATTTTTGTACATAAATAATTATTTTCTAGAATAGAATTTTACAGTTAAATCCTAAGTTACTCCTTATTATATCAGCTATCTACCAGTAAAAGTCCCGTCAAAATTGGTAAAGCCGTTCCAGAGATAAGCCGGAACAAACAGACAGACAGACAGAAAATTATAAAAGATGTTGATATATGTACGGTGTATATATACATATGCATTTAGTAAAAAGTGGGTGTTATAATATTACAAAAAGACACCACAACTTTATTTATTTGAATAGATTTATGTATATAGTATCTCATCTGTCAACAAAATATCGATACAGCCTTCTGTTAACGGAAATTTCTTTATCTTGACACCAAGGCCCGTAATAACCGAGACAATATATTAGCCACGTGTATAAGGTTTCAGCCCTGAGCTAGTTATTAGATCACTTATTCATTAATAGAGGTAAATAATTGATCGATGGTCATATCTATTTCAGTGGTAGGTAATATGGTTTAGTATTTGTTTTGTTCTAGTATGATTTATTTCGATAAATCTCTTGTATCGAGTATGTCTATCATTGTCATTATGGCGTAGCGGGAGAGTGTCTGATTGTAAACACGATTGGTTGCGGGTTCGATTTTTACTCGGGGCAATGAAGCGGGCAGTTGTATTAAAAACAGCATGTCTTCTTCAGCCTTTCTTTTATATTCACGCATTATGCCGGAAATTATATTAAGAGAAAACCTAGTGTCAAGACACTCCGTTCTCATTTTCTGCCTAAATTTGAGACATGGGTATTGAGTTGCTGAAGTCAACGCCGAGCATAGCCCTTCCAGGACTGCGGAAAAAAAATACTATAAATTTGCTCCGAATGGGGATCGAACCGATAACCATGACGTTTACAGTCGGACGTTTTCTCTCTGCGGCCTGGGCCTCAAATAATATTTTAATTATTTCACGTTACGAGTAAAAGTAAAAATCATATAAAATTAGTATTTAAAACATAGGTTAGTAACTAGTTGACCGCCTCAGAATTAAATAATGTGTTCGAATTGAATAAAAGTTGATAGAAAAGCATTAATTCACTCAGAAAATGTTATTTCATTTATTTATATAAATATATATATATACATATGCGCTTATCATCTATTTAAAGGCAGTATATGGTTTTCTTACCAGACTATAGAAATCTGAGCAAAAATAGTTTTTTTATCATAGTCCATTGTCAACTTTAATGAAACATGTTTTACCGAAAAGGAATTTGTTACGTTTTTTAGATGTTTTCATAATATATACGTTTAATGGAAGACGCGCATTTTTTACACTTATACTATACTTTTTAATATTATAACAACGGTTGACGTGTTTTCTGGCCTTTCGTGACTAATTGTAAGCTTTTCACATCATCACTAAATATAATATAAGAAAACAAATAAACGTTTCAGCCTCATGCCTTTCACGCATAGCAGGGTTTGTTAGAGAGAAACTAGTGTCAATTCACTCTGTTCTCCACTTTCCACCTGGAATCGAGTCTGGAATGCTGTACTTTGTCTAAGATACCAGGGCGAAGAAATAAAAAAAAAATTACATATAATCACTTTGAGTGGACATCGAACCTACAATCAATCGTGTTTACAGTCTGCTAGCCCACTGTGCTACGACAACTTCAAATCTGTTCTTAAAAATTCCATTGCTAATGTTTTCTTTAATACATAGTTCCAAATAATCACCAAAAATTGTATTTTACAGTAACATTGTTTCACCAAAATCCACCTAAGATATAATCTAACTCCATTAATCCTCTGTATTTTGGCTCTTTTTATAAATAAGTAAATTTCACTTTCGGCACATTTTCCCAACTCCATCAGCCAAATGACCTAATTAAGACCTAAGTCTTTATCCTCGCAGCTTTAGCGTTGTTCTTACTCTTACTTCATAGTACTTGTTTCAAAAATTATTTAACTTAGTCACCCTTACCGCGAACGCTTTTGACGTTTGCAATAGCTTTGGAAATTTCAATTAATATAGGTTAGTGGATAAAATAGATTTTTGTTAATTTATTAGATATCGGTATATATATTATAGTTTGAGATAAACATGTATACTAACAATGAAACATATAATATCTAAAAATTGATTTGTTTTGAGCAGGATGTTCTAAGCCAACGTGACCACAACCAGAAAGCAAAGAATCCTTAGTACCTACCTTTTTGATATTTACAAAAGTTATAAGCTTTATCCCGAATAGTATAGTGTCAAGACTGACTAATTTGGAAATATTGCGTGTTGAATGGCGGAACTCAACGCCGCACTTTGTACTACCAGAGCAATAAAAGAAAATAATTCAAATATAACATTCTTTCGAATGGAGACTAAAACTCACAACCATCACGTTTACAGTAAGACGATGTCCTACTATGTCTCTATTGCCTCAAAACTTATAGGTATTCCATTTCGCATATTAGTCAAAGATATATATAATACCTATAATATAATATGTATGTATGTCTAAGCCTAATATATCACGTCAAAAAAATCCATCAATTAAGAAACTTGTGCGTAAGATCGAAAGCAAAATTCAATTACGCTGTAAGGACGGCTTAGGGCAGTCGTTCACTGGAATCATGTTGCTATTAAAACCAAAATTAGATTATAAACTTAAATTGGTTCTTTCAACGTCATTAATAAAGTTATAAATTGGGTACTGGGCCAGTTAAAAATATTTAAGATTGATATTTAGAGTATCAGTGGAGAGGAAATGAGTTGTCACTCAAAAACTAGACAAACAATATAGATTTTGGATACGTAGAATGTCAGGATTTACGCTTAAATAAAATATATGAAATTATTTTCATTATTCCCTTTTTTATGTTCTCTCTGACTACCCTGATTTGCGATAAAAAGCTGTAAAGCTGAAAAAAGAAATTCTAGTGCTGTATATATACAAAAACAAACCCAAGAAAGATTTTTTTTACATATTATATAATATAAAATAATATCTAAGGTAAACGTCTTCATAATTAAATTATATTTATTACCTCGTAACAAACAAAAGGCGTAAAATCAAATTCAGTACAAATTTGTCTTAATTTCCTCTTATTAAATACATATAATAATTTACTCTGCTCCGTTTACGTGAACTGATGGCTAATTAATACCGACGTACCGGTAAGTATTTCGTCCTAAATGTAGCCTAAGGCTATATACTAGAATTCAATTACAAAATCCTTTAACAATAGTTAAGCGATTGGATTGAAATTATTGATTTGATGGATGCTCATTTTCATATTTTTAAAGTGTTATACACAGACAGACAAATTTGTAAAAATCGCTAACAACATCAATAAGACGTAACATATAATTTCAACATAGCTGGTTAATTAAGAACGTATGGCTTAGTGGCTAGAGTGCTTGGACGATTTCCAATAGGCACGGGTTCGAGTACCGCGACATTTAGGTTTTTTATAAGTTTTCTAAAAGTGCTCATTCACGCTTGGATCGATATTTATATATATATACGTATATATCGCGTGTTTTTAAGAAGAAATAATTGTGACTCTAAATGCTATATATGATTAACTACTAGTTGATAGGCAGAAAACACCGCAACTCCGTTTGTGTAAACTATATGACATACTGCTAAACATTTTTAGAAAACGTATAAATATTTGAACGCAGCGGGATTCGAACCCACGCCTCTTGAAAATCTTCCAATTTTTTCATCCAATGTGTTCATAATTTTTGACTCCTTAAAAAAATTTTTAAATATTTGTTATGCTGCTTCCATATGCCATGTTGACATTGAAATTTGAACCCAAAATTGTAATAGCTTCTTTTAAAGTGGTTATTTTCATGTATCTAAGACTCTCACGGATTTTGATCCTCTTAAATATTTGTTTGTAAAAATAATGTATATTCAATGTTTTATAGGTATAAATTATTGTTTTTGTCATAAAATTACAACTCGCTTCTACAGTTATAAGCAGGTAACCACAGCGCCAGATAGTACAAAATATTTAATTTTCCAAGCTTATTCTTTTAATATTCCATGAATAAAACGAAGACAGTTTAAGCTATCTATTTACTTTCAAAGACAATTTGAAAACATTATTGCTCTTTCATTAAATATTCTTAACTTTAATTACAAAGTGCAATGCTAACTGTAGAAGTGTAAAGAAAGTGTTGTAGCGATCTTGTATACTTATGATAAAGTTACGGTTGACTACTTTTGTCTGCAACTTCTATGGAGTTGTTTTTTTTATCAATTTAATAAGTAGAGAGAAGATATAAGTGTGGCGAAGAAAAAATAGAGTTCGGTCACCTAGTCTACAATATATTGTAGACACAGGATATAGTAAAACCTCTCGGCTGGCCTCGCTAAATGCAGTAGGTAAGTACTATGAAAATAAAAAAAATATTCGCTTGAGATGACCCTGCAATTTACTATCCATTCGATAAGGTTTTTTACATGTTAACAGTTCATTGCTTGTTTAAATATAGCAGGATAGGCACAGAGAACCTAATTTTTAACATATTTTAAATTAAAAAACACTTTTTAGGAAACGTATAAGAATTCGAACGCAGCGGCATTCAAAACCGCTCCTCTTGGAAACTTTAGAAAAATGTTATTCAATTTCCTAAGTGTGTGAATAACACTTTAAAATATGTTAAAAATATTTAATAAACAGCATTCTCTCTTGACAAAAGATTGATCGTAGAAAAATCTCTGGGTAGCAGGTATTTCTAAAAATTTCTCTAAAGACATGCTAAAAACAAAAAAAAATTGTAATAAGCGTATAAGAATTTCGACGGAGCCGGACGTAGAACGCATGGCCTTGCGTCAGAGCGCTTGGGCAGTTTCATGTTCAAATATTTATACGTTTCCTAAAAATGTTTTTTAACTCCATTCTTCTCTTCTTGGCGGAACACAACGCTGCACTTTTACTTACCAGTAGTGGAAATTGAAAAATATGCATTCTCCGGGTCAGGGCCAAACCCACAGCCATCGCCACGACGATGGCCCATTCAATATGTGTATTATTCAATATCTTTTTATAATGTATCAAAATGAAAAGAAGGTTATAGCTTTTATAATTTTCAACAAAAATCAGCTTCAGTCTTTTTTCCGTATTAAAGGATCAGTCATTCATAGGTCAGTCAGAGAGAACCTCGTGTCTAGACACTCCGTTCTCCACTTTCCGCTTCAAATAGAGACATTTGTGCTGAGTGGCGAAATTCAACGCCGCGCTCTGTCTTTTGTCTTAGGTACAAGAGAAGCGAAATGAAAATATTTTAATAATAATTATTCCCCCGAGCAGTTTTCAACAAATGACTAATAAAAAATACAATTTAAAACAAGCGAACTCAATACCAAATACATTTTCACTATAAATAATTCTAATCAATTACACAAAATCCATTGTATAAGCCTTTTAAAGTATAATTAAACAATTTGAATAATATTGCAAGCTGCTCGACAGTAGTCTAAACAACGTCTTAGATTGCTTTTGACCTGTGAATTTGATCTCGGTCTTATCTTAGATATTTTGAGGTGTCATTCAGGTCATTTGTCGCTTGTTGGCTATATCATTTTGATATAATATAATTTTGGTATGTGCAATCGGCTATGTCGGCTATAAATCGAAGCTATGACTAGGTTCGATTTCTAGGTTATTTAATTTATAGTTATTTCCCTCCTTTGGTGAGACAATCGTTATGTGACGTTGAGTTACGTCACTCAACACACATTGCCGCTAATTCGTAAGGTGGGCAGAGCCATTGGTCACTAGATTCTAAGCTTTGGACTTTAACTGTAAAAAGAGAATCATCAAAATGACTACCGCGGGAAAAAATGTCAAATCAATTCCACACCGGAGGTAAGTACTCTAATAATAAATACGAGTGCACAGCGTCCAAGTGAACAACAACTTCCTTTTTTTCAGTTCAAATATAATTAACGAATTAAAAATTTTAGGGGAGCATCTAGGCCAATATATCTACTGCAGTACCGTTATTTTTACATGGTTATATTGATATGTGGAGAAGGTTCTAATTCAAGGCTTAAATTTTATGCTCTGATACCTGAGACAAAGGGCGGTGTTGAGTTCCGCCACTCAACGTGCAATTTTCGGGCGGAAAGTGGAGCAAGAAGTGTATTGATAAGAGTTGCTCGCTGACTGATGTGCCGGAAAAATCGTGAAGCTGAAAGAAGGTACCACGTATATAATATATGTTAAGAAATATAAAATGAAAAAAAAAATTAAACTTTGTATTTGTATATAACTCTTTTAATTTGATACCACTTTTCGATAATTTAACAACAAATTTTGTATAATAATTCAACATATAAATTTGTGGCTATATCATTGTTTTTAAATTTGTATACGTTTTCACAAACTGTTGAACTAATATTTTATTTAAGTACGTAATGATACATCACTTGATTAAGAAACATTCTCACATATGATGATATAATAATCTAACGCTTTAAAAACACTACCTTTGAAATAAAAACGATTTACTGAAGGAGGCCCTTTGACTGGACACCTTTTGCTTAGAATTATTTAATTACACTAGTACCAAATCTACAACTTTTGATTTTATTAAAATTCAATTATAACATTTTTCAGTTTACTGTTATATTAGCTTTGAATGGGTTAAATTAGTGATACAATTGGGAATGTAATAATAAAAATAAATTAATATTTGGTAGTTTTTAAGCGATGACTGCAACACAATTCATAGCAATATAAAACAATTTCGTATTCAAATTCCGTAAAACAATTTTAGATGTTTTCTTTCTTAAGCCTTTCGGAAATAAACATAAACCAACAATATCTTCATAGTACTGTTATATCCAACTTAAATGTAAGGACTCGCAAAAAGACCACTTTACTTTTACGGCGAATATAATTAATAGGCTCTAATTGCATCATTATTACCATAATTTCCAGATTTTTTTATCTCAAAATGGATCGATTAACGTTAAGGGCGCTATAAAACTTGAGAGGAAGCGTTGACCTCAAATGAAAATTGAGATTTCTTATACAAGTGGACAATTTTTTTTCTCTTGTAAAATAATTTCATGTGATTAGATACAGCGACTTAGTCGAGTTCCACAATGCGATTACAAAAACGACCGTGACGTTGAAAGTAAAAAATAAATTGCATTATTTATTTTAGACTCTATTCGGAATAGTTTGTCAACTACTTATGGCATAAAAAAGAAATTAAATATAACAGGTATAATTTAATTTAAAAATAAGAATAATGATACTATTTTCAATTTTCCGCTCTGGTAAGGAATATGTGAGGAACGGAAACATCGCGATGTTGAGCGAGTCAACATTACTATTTTATGGAGAAGGCTTTAGGCTTTACATTTTGATATAACCACCCACTTGCACACTAAAAATCTTCTTACACCGTTTCAAATCTAGGTTAGTATTTGTAGTTTTTTTCCGGGTTTGTGTAGACAAAGTCTAACTATAGGTTTTCTATCAACAAGCATCGCTATCACAATATCGTTACTGAAGGAACATGGACAGGCTATCGTAGCGCAGTGCGACAGCATTTGATTTCAAATCCGATTGGTTGTGAGTTCGATTCACAGTCGGGGGAATGATTATATTTAAATTATTTTCATTTATCCGCTCTGGCGACAACACAAAACGCAGCGTTGAATCCGCTACTCAATACGCAATATCACAAATTCGGGCGTAAAGTGGAGAGCGGAGTGTCTAGACACAAGCCTGAAGCTGTAAAAAAAATGGTTACTTCATATATACAGTTCTCTGTAATTACAACTTTAACTTAAATAAAAATAATTAAGTAGGTCGAGTATCACTCGGACATAGTTTACAATTCGCAGTCACAAGCGTTGGGTCATTTGCTCTTTTAAATATATTTATTATACATGTAATTTAATATTGTACGATTATTTCTATTTTATACTATAGTAGTAATTACTTGACGATAATAAACTAGAAGAAGAGATGACTGTACAGGAAAGATATTCATAGAACAATTAGTTTCACAGTCTTACCGCATATTACGCTCACCGGTTAGATGGACAAAGCCTAGTATTGAAACACTCCGTTCTCCATTTACAGATATAGAAATACTGCGAGTTAAATGGCGGAACTCAACGCCACGCCATGTTAGAACAGCGAGACAGTAGTAAAATGTAAATGTAAGTATTTTCCCGTGTGGGGATGGTCGCTTTGACAACCATGCGCTGTTTCATTGCGCCACAACGACTTCAAAGTGACAGAAGTTTAAACTTTGCATTAAAATTTCAATATAAAATTATAACCTGCTTATTATACTTATATATATTTCGTGTCTACTTATATTCTAGGTCATCATGGCGCAGCGATTAAAGAGATGTCTGTAAAATTTATTGTGGATTCGATTCCCACGCAGGACAATAATTATATTTAAAATATTTTCATTTCGCCGCTGGGGTACCTAAGACAAAGCACGACATTGAGCTCCGCCACTCAACACACAATGTCTCGATTTCAGGTGGAAAGTGGAGACCGGAGTGTTTTGACGCTAGGTTCTCTCTGACTTCTGCTATGCGGTAAAAAGGCGTGAAAATATAATTTCAGGTATACAAAAGTAACCTGCATACATCATGTTGTTCTGAACATGAAAATAGAATATAATATGTGTATATATGTAAAAATATTTCGAAAATATACTTTTAAATTATTCTCATTTTCCAGGGTACGTCAAAAGCGGCGTTAGGTTCCGTCTTCCAACCTGCTGAAGCAAAATGGGCAAAAAACGTAGAACATAATGGTTTGACATGAGGTTTTCACGGATTAGACAACGTTGCCAAATGCCAGAATATTCGGCAATTTCAATAATTATTTTAATATTGTATATAATAAAATCATAAATATGTATCGCCCGTCGTGGTACAGTGTGACAGCTTTTGGCTGTATACGAGATGGCGATGAGCTCAGCCACGCATCGTATCGGATTCGGACGGAAAGTGGAGAATGAAGTTTTGTTACGAGGTTATCTCTGAGTACTGTGCTATACGAGAAAAATAGTACAGTTGCAACAAATATATATATATCATATCTATTTTTATATTTATATAGTCTATATTCATACAGTTATAATACACTGTAATGTAGGTGATAAAACTCGCAAGTCCGCTTCTGGAAGGCGTCCAGACTCCATTCACTGAGCACTTAAATTAATCAATTGTTTAAATCCACAAGTGAATGTAGCTGTTGACCGCGCTATCTGTTAGGGAGACAATAGTATGAGAATGAGCGTGTATATAAATGCTTTTACTACGGTATAGAAGTACTGGTTTCGCGGAATTGAACCTACGCCATGTAAAATAATGTATCTTTTTTTATCAGTGTCACGTTTTTGGCCCGAAATCGGAACTTAGGTACCAGAGCGGAGACTTGTAAGCATTTTAAGTATAATTATTCCCCCGAGTGGTATTTGAACCCACAACTTATCGCGTTTACAGTCAGAAGCTGTCCCACTGCGCCACAATGGTCTCTAGTTTAAGATTTAAGATTTTAAAAGCATATTTGTTATAAATATTGCTTCTTATACGACGACGTAATCAGCAAGTCGACGGTGACAGTTTTATAATTCAATGGTAATATTTTTTTATTTTACGCTATAGTGCGAATAACATAAAGGGCAGTCTGAGAGAAACTAGTGTCAATTCACTCCGCTAGAGGACTAGCTTCCATTTAATGTAATCATTCACTGAATTGGGATCGAACCTCCAACCATCGTGTTTACAGGTGCCGCCTTACAGCCCTAGGATGGCCACTTGGCAAGATATATCAAATAAAAAAATATTTTTATACAAAATAACATGAACAATGTATGGTGTTTTTTAACAAGCCTTACCATGAATTCCACATACTCGTAATGCTTCTAAAATTCACAAAATGTGTAAAATCAAAATGATTTATACAACTTTATTATTAAGTACCTTATTGTTTATGTAATTGTACATTAATTGTGTAACATTATCTTAAGAAGTGAAGATGTATTATCTTACATTTAACAATTTATGGTACATAGAGTAAAATAAAATATGTATTCTGTATACACGGAATGTACAGACATTAAAAATGTCCGTGTTAAAAATGTCCATTTTTTAAAGTGGACACACTAAGGAAATTGAAAAACATTCTTAGAAAACGTACAGAAACATCTAGAATTCACCATTTCCGCCACGTTCAAATTTTTATATGTTTTCCAAAAATGATTGGACTTACATGGACAGTATGCATTTCGTCTCGTATATATTTTTCTCTCTCTTGCTTTTCGTTTTTGACGCAAATATTAGATAATTGTTGAATTGGCACCTGGAAAAATAATGAAATTATTAAGATGATGATGTAAAATAAAAGAAATGATGAAGTAAGCAAATTTTTATATACAAACTAAAGAAATATGCTTAATATGTAGTCCGTGGGCCGAACTTAATAGTAATAAGTTCGCGCTATGAAAATATTGTATTGTCATCGATCCTGCCACGTGTAGAAATCAAACAAGTAAAACTGGGGCAAATTAGGGTTGCTTTGGATAAAAAGTTTTTGTATTTCGACGTCTTATGTGCAAAGTCTCTAAAATATGTAGAAAACGAAGGGCCGGAGAGTTTTAACACTAACTTCTCTACCTATCCTACTAACCAAGGATAGTGAATACAAATTATCATCCTAATATTGTAACACCGCTCTCCCCTATCCCGTGAAGCACACGAAATCGTCGTCCAGATCTATTTATTGTTGAGGCACGTGCTACTTTATTTGACATAAAATGAATTCTAAATACCTCGTTAGTTAGCGTTGTAGCAAACAGACTTTATTTATACATTGATGTATGAATGTCTTAAAGACTTGTCCGTTTTAAAGTACCATTTATATTTTACAGCATTTATATTATAGAAGTTCCTTTCATTAAGGAATATAGCGTTCGAATGAATTAACATTATAAGCGGGTATTGTTTTCGCATGAAGTCATGTTTTGTGGGCTATAACAGTTGTTTTGTTTTCATAGGCAAAGTTCAGGGCTATCAGATAACCTGTTTGAAGACTTGGCAATGAAAATAATATGTAATTCTCTTTATTATTGTTAGATAAGCTTGAAATTAAACTATTTGTATATATTTTAAACTTAAACTATTTGGTTTTTTCCCCACCTGCGTTTAAATGGTTGTAGCTTTTTGTTTATTAAATTTACCACAATACTCAGCACAATAAACAAAAATCAGCAGTTTCTGAGATTAGCATGCGCAAACAAACAGACAAACAGAAAAGAAAATTAAAAATTATTGTTTTGGGTTCTATTATATTGATAAATGATAAGAATATTTTTTTTTATATATCTTCCGTGTACAGACAGCGATCAGTTACATTTTTATTATATGTATAGATTAATTCATTCACTTTTCTACTTGTATAGGGTTTTTATTTCTTAGCGAATAATTTTTATTTTTGGAAGTGAAATCTTTGAAATATTTCTCGATAATTAAAATAAAAATGAATGCTCTTGCAAGCTGGTTTGGAACCTGGAACCATCTCGAGTTCTTAGAACACGCCTGAATTAATATATATATATATATATCTGCATAAAAGCTAAAATAAAGAAGTTAAGCTGTGTATCTTAATTTCTTTAGTAATTTTTTTATTTTTTATTAACTATTAATAACATATTATATCGTAAGAGTTTGCAACTTTGTCTAGTCTTTATTACTTTATACTTTTTCCATTTTTATTTTCCTTAGTTTCGACTATAAATATGAGTAAATTTCGAATTCGAATCCCCTCTCAGTCCTCCCCTACCGGGAGGTAGTCAAGGTAAATATTTATGTCAAATTTCACGCTCACCAGCTTCGCCTTAGTAGTGTCGGTCACTCAGTGAGTAATAAAACATTTGAACCTATGTATTTATATTGATCAATAATAATTTAAAAATTGTTACAAGTTTTATTATACAATTCTATTGATACACGGGAGTTCTAGAACAATTGTATTTAGAAAACGGATACCTTAATAAAAAGTAGACTTATGGACAGACAGACATAATGATATAAGAAAACTTTTAATAGTTGTTATACTATTTAAACTTGACTATCATTTATATTATATATTTAATATATAATTTTCATTTTTTTACATTAACAAGTGTTATTCACACACTTAGGGAATTGAAAAACATATATTTAGAAAACGTATAAAAAATTGAACGCACCAGGATTTCAACCCTGAAAGAAACTAGGTTCTGTCAAGACATTCAGTTGTCTCGTTTCCGCCCGAATTCGAGACAACTAGTCGAGTGGCGTACCTCAATGCCGCATTTTGTGTTTTTTTTTTTTTTTATACCACAGAAAGGCAATCGAATCGAGAGTTCGGGTCACCTAAGGGTAAGTGATCGCCGCCACCCACGACCCCGTGAAACACCAGAGGAGCTACAGAGATGTTGCCGGCCTTGTTCAGCACAGAGAGAGTGATTCATCACTATAGAAATTATCTTGAGTTATATATAAAAAATGTCAATAATACACATTGAAAAAGATTTGTTGTACGTGGGAACACTGATAAGGGCCAGAGGTACTTAGAAGTAAACGTAACGCTCAATCGGGTTAGATAAGCAAAACTGTGCATTGAACAAATCGCGTGAACAAGGCATGTGTGGTGGTGGAAAATAAAGAGGTGTTTATATTATTGTATATAGATTTGTTTATTTTTTTAACTTGTGATAAGTTAAAGGAGTGAATTGTCACTAGACTATACATATTTCTCTTTCTTGTACAATGTGGGAGGTGAGTAAAGTTTAACGACACTTATTTGAACATTTTTAGAAAACGTATAAAAATTTGCAAACCCGCGTCTTTTGGGAATCGCCCAAGCGTTTTGATCGCTAAGCCATACGTTCTACGTTGTAATTGTTGTTACAACTTAATTTTGTTGTTGGCATCTCTATTGATAGATTTTTAGAAATCTTGGCTACGCAAAGATTGTTTATAAGAACCGTTTGGCAAAAGAGAATGCTTTGTATTAAATACTAGCCACCCGCTCGCGGCTTCGCCTGCGCAAACTACACGACTAAACCATTTAGTGTTTTCCCAGCGTTCTCACTTAAATCACAAACTTTCTTAAGGAAACTTATAATTTAGCGGTTCTATTATATTGATAATGCCCTTAATTTTTTTTTCGTATATCTTCAGACAGCGATCAGTTACATTTTTATTGTATTGTAAAAATATTAATATCTATGTTAAATAAAAATTATTCAAACATAACCATTCTTTTTTTATTAACATTTTTTTAAGTGTTATTCACCTTCCCTTCAAAATTAAAAACATATATTTAGAAAACGTATAAAAATTTGAACGCAGCAATATTTGTACCCGCGTCTCTTGGAAACCGTTCCAGCGCTCTGACCGCTAAGCCGTTCGTTCTACATTCGGCTAAGTCGAAATTCTTACACGCTTATTACAACTTATATTTGTTAGCATTTTTGTAGAGAGGTTTTTACAAATTTCTGCTATCCAAAGATTATTCTACGAACAATCGTTTGGCAATAAAGAATGTTATTTATAGAATATTTTTAGTGTTATTAAAAGACTGACTCGAACCCACAACGAAACACGTTTACAGATGCGTTCCAACTACGCCACGATGGATTCTCTTTTCTTAATCAATGATCGCAATATCTTTTTAATACTTTTTGTATGAAGTTAACTTTATATGCACTTATAAATTGTATGGCAATAGAAATTATGCGATAATATCGAATGCATATATAAATATACAAATATTGCGTTAAATGATAGCAACGCCTTTATTAAAATTAATAACAAAAATGAAAGAGTAAAATTGTGAAAGAAATACTACAATAAGGTACCAAGTAAGGTACTTTGTTAGTTTTTTTATATATACATACATATGTATGTAGCTCTGTATATACAACGCTTCACATTTTGTTCCACATAGCAGGGTAATCACAGAGAACCTAGTGTCAAGACACTCTGTTCTCCACTTTCCACCTAAATTCGAATCATTGCGTTTTGAGTGGCGAAACTGAATGACCCGCATTTGTATGAAAACATGAAATAATAGCTTTTATTGTCAATTACATAAATATAAAATTTCTTACACAATTATTTAAAAAACGCTTTTGCTTACTGTTTTTGAACATGCCAGATTCAATTCGAGAAAAACGACTGATCCTGACTATTTTAGAACCCATAAAGATTAACAAAATAATTAATTATTTCTCATTACATCTACACGATTTTTCCAGCATCGGACTGTTGGCTGATAGAACCTAGTTTCAAGACACTACGTTCTGCACTTTCTGCGTGAATCCAAAACATTGCGTGTTGAGTGGAGGAACTCAGCACCGTCCTTTGTCTCAGAGTGGAGGTTTGAAATGAATTTAAATATTATTATTCCCCCGAGCGGAAATCGAACCCATAACCATCGCATATCCCATCAGACGCTGTCACACTGCACCAGATGGCCCCCATTAATGACATACGTATAAAAGAATTAAGTTTAATTTATCAAAAACAAAAAAATGATCGTCATTCATGAATCACGATCTATTACAAAAAATACACAAAAGTTGTTTTTACAAAGTGCTTAACACTTTTTGTTGGCAAGTGTTTTTTCAACGAGTGTGTATAATCGATTCTTTTTACGAGAAAAATATGTAAAGTTTTAATGTATTCAAACGCGAATATCTCGTTTTATTAATTGAATTATTTTGGAATATTGATTGATGTGTTAAATTTAATAGAGTTAGCTCTTTCAGAATAATATTTCGAAATTTAGGAAAATTCTATATATATTTGTATTTTACCACTGCTATGAATTCGTTATTTATTTACATACATACATATATACATTTGTAAGATTCAATGCTTTTTTATCAAAACCTTTTTCAAGATAAAATGAATTAAATGAAATAAAATTGAAATTTAAAAAAAAAAAACCATTTTTTTTTCTGGAGATAAACAGCGTTATCACCTTAGAGAACAGTTTCAAACACAGAAAGAAAATTCTTCACTGCTTCCTTGTGTACAGATTTACAATATTCACTTTATATAAATATGTCGGCATTAGATTTCATTTAATACATTCTTTGGTTTTGCATTCCAAATTTATTATTTTATATATTTATAATATTTTTTTTGAGTTTAAAGTTTATTATTTTTAATAATTTCGCACCCAACAACAATTTGGGGGCTTCCAAACGTCAAGTGTACCACCTTCACTTTCAAGATGTCCAAGGGCGTAATCACCTACCTTCAGGTCCTCGTGATCGTTTGCCCCCGGTTTTTAATAAAAAAAAATTTAAGAGTTCGAATTTGAAACTCATAAAGAAAAAATTAAGAAACTAAATTTGTTGCGTAAAAAAATAAATTTGAAGTTCAAAATCTATATATACTTAATTTTAACATTGTTTGTACAATTATAGTATTTTTTTTCTCGGTATCCCATTTGCTCCATTAGTACCGGTCAAGCCTGAATCTATTCAAAATATACTATTCATCTTCGCACAGCGGTCTACTTAATAGAAGTTTTGTGACCAAACAAGGCTATGTGTAGATTAGATAACGCAGATACACCGTCCGATAATATTTTATTATTTACCTATGGAGATACTCAACCTTCCAAAGGGCTACAGGTTCAATTCCTGTGCATGGATGTATTATAATTTTCTGATTCATTACAAAATAATATAGTTTTAAGCTGTAAAATGTAATGTCCATTTACTGACTTGCAAGTTTTAAAATTATATTTTGAATTTAACATTTTGATTAATCTCATTACTTTAATTGAGATAAACTTATACACGATAGTGACCAATCGTACGAATTCCAAGAAGTGTGAACCTATAACCACCTCATAATACACAAGCTATAAAAGCAAAAGTTTTGAATAGCTCTCAAAGATAAACAGCCTTTGTCCAAAATACAAAGCAGAATCGATTATTTCCAACAGGTCATAAGTTTAAAGTGGAATGAATTTATAGCTTTTGAATTAAACATAGTTTAGCGCCATCTATTATTGTTTCCGTGGACTATATATGGCTGGTCTAGGCATATGAGTGGTGAGAGAGCCGTTGAAAGCACTGGTTCACTTCTTGGTTGAGTTATGCTGAGTGAGAGTTTAACGTAATTTTATTAAGTATTTGTTATGTACAAAGAGGCGTTCAAGTAGTGGATGTGAGTATTGATGCACGTTAAAGGGATTCCATCTTAAGCCCACACTAGTCACAAGTCCCAGGCACTGCCTCAGAGTTCCTCTAGCCTAAAACCTACGCCTAAAAATCATCAAAAAACCTTACCAAATTTTTTACCCGCACAGGGAGTTTATTATTATTGCGACATGTATTTATATAGATTTTGAATTTCATGTTCATTCATTTGAGTCTCAAATTCATATTTACAATCCTGCCAAAACCTATTGCAGTATAGAGTTTTATGAACATCCAACGTTATATTAGTATTATCAGGCTTACAATAAGTTATAAATCAAACAAAAGATATTTTAGTTTTAAAAATAAATGTAAAACCATGAATTGTTCTCTCTATTGACTATAGCAATGTGCTATGGTACAAGTCATAAGTACCACACCGTAACAATACGACTTTGACTTTGAATTTGATTGATAGAGGGTTTTAAGAAGGTGGCTTGCAGCGGATTACCTACATTCGGCAGTGGAAGGTCATGGGTTGAAATAGCAAATTTTTTTGTTTCAATTCTATTAAAGAGTAAAATGTTAGTTTCAATTAAAGTTATTGTCGCTAGGAGTTTATTGATAAGGTATTCTTTATTTTGTAAATGTTTCAAATTTAAGCCTTAAATATCACGCTTTGACTTAATGAAAAAGTTACGGATAAAGCAGTGGTATATAATATTTGGTAACTTATATGTAGCCTATGGTTAGATAGATGAACTCGGACAGTGGAGGCGAGCGTTAATACGCATTTAAAAGGGGCCTCTGGTGTAGTGTAGGCTACACTTGGGTCGCAAGTCCCAGACACTGCCTCGAGCTCCTCCTTCTGCATCGCAGTAAAAGTAAAACACACTTTGTAATCTAAGGTACAGGTCTTTTATGTAAAATCTCAGGGAAGACATTAAAGGCAGTGAAATCCTTTTATCATATTCTTCAATTTGTTACTATTTTTAATTATAGGCCTATCCTATATCTATAGTCCTATATATATAGTCTTTATTGCACCCATAATACAAGTTACAAATATAATATATATAAAAATGTGAAGTCGATTTTATTGCTGCAACCAGCTATTTAGTGACGTGGTAGCGTTCAGGCTCTTTACTTAGTTTGATAGACAACACACTTATATTAAATATAAAAAATCATTCAAGCGGGATTTGAAGCTACGACCATGATCTCTATGTATCAATGCTATTAATTATATATTATGTTTTATTTATTATAATATTATAGTTATATAGTTGTTCACAAACTTATCCGATCTGAATCCCCGTGAACGCACAGACGGTTTCCATGAAGCGTGGGTTCAAATCCCATTTTTTAAATGGAGTATGTAACGTATTCACTTAATGTATGTACCGATTTATTAACATATGAACTTATTCTTATATTATATGCCTTACAAACTTTTAGAATATATTCCCGCTGTTTGATTGATTACAGTACATACAGTGGTAATATCAATTATTTGATAAAGCTATATTGGCGTAACATTAAACGATTTTCTACTATTTTATCTGCATTTTTTTCCAAAATACAATATGACGATATATATGTATATATATATTTATAGAATATTTAATGTGCTGATACTTAATAAGATCTTTAATTTTCACGATAACTACACATTTTGAAATGAAACTATTTTAAACCGGATTAATCGCATATATTATTGGTATTCGAAATTACAGTTAGACAGTTAGACTGAGGTGGCATTTGTCTGTCATTTGATACAATTATTATATCAAACTACCGCCAGCGATTTCTTAGTTGCCTCGCGTACTGCCCTGGATTCTTGCAGCATAAGCTGATTGTATCTTGCTCTCTGGTGTGGTCGGACTACAAAGTTTTCAGTATTGGGTCCCAGGTAGTAGAAAGTTTCCAACCGTCTTCTCTATTGGAATTTGGGTGTTTTTGTATTTCAATAGCCTCGCGGATCATTGGGATATAGCAGGTTTCCCTAGCGAGGACATGAGGTTTATTAAACCTGGTAAACCGGTTCGGTTAAACGGAGATGTGTTCCTACACCCTTATATCGATGCTCCTCTTCGTTTGACCAATGTAAGATAATCTACAGTCACAATCTAGTTTGTATACTTTGTTTGTATGTTCGTATGCACACTGCAAAGGAATATTACTTTTCACTGGTCTCAAGAACTTGCTCACTTTTTTGTTAGATTTAAATATAGTTTTTATAGAAGCTTTTTTAAGATAATACCAATCCTGCCCGTAACTCCCTTCACATATGGTAGTAGTGCTGGTTGTCTCTCCACTGTGAGCGGCTTGTTGGTCGGGTTCTAAAATGTATTTTCGAATACCATTATAATACGCAATTAATCCGGTTAACAATAATTTCATTTCAAAATGTTCTGACTCTTATCTGAGTGGAGTATTTTGACTCGTGGGAATAATTATTATATTTAAATTATTTTTATTTTCACACTTTAGTAAAGTGTGTCAATCGATTCCGTCACTCAACACGCAATGTCTCGATTTCGGGTAAACAGTGGACAACGGAGTGTTTTGACACTAGGTTCTCTTTGACATCCCTGCTATGTGGGAAAAAGGCAGATACCATCCATTCCTTTCAAATGTACAATACATATATCAATTACACAGCATCTAACTTATTATTTATCTTTGACAGAACGTATCAGTTTTTTAGTGTTTATCAAATTCAAAGATTTTTTGTCCCGTCATTAGGAATTGTTGCCGGCTTAATTATTGTATTGATATTATCTCCAGTACATTACCCGCTTCAATGTTTAATAGAACCGAATTTGCGCTCGGTTATTTTATTTATTTTTCTGATATGGGAAGTTTATTCATTTTAAGACTTTTGGAATATAAAAGCGTTATACTGTCGTTTTTATTATTATTTACGTTTGAAAATACAAACAAAGGAAAGCAGAAATATATGGTATAACAAGTAAAAATTCCAAGTAAATGAAATTGCGGGCGACCACTAGTGAGTGTATAACAAAAACTGAAAGTATTTTATATATATAACATTACCACAAACGGGCATCGAACCCACAACAGCCTAAAAACATAAACTTAATATAATATAATTTATTAATTTTCTTAAATACTACATCAAATACAACACGGCTAATTGTTGGAAACAGACCGACGATAAAGCTATTAAGTTAATACGGCGAGTGTATACATAAATCTTAATTCCTACTACAATATATAACAATTACGCAGTAAACGTTTTAGCTCTTAAGGAAGATTCCTGCGACCTAGATACGGTAAAAGTGCGGTTTTATTAAGAATATTGTAACGAAGCGAAATTAATACATTCAATTTTGTAATGAAGCGGTTCTTTAGAAGAGCTTGATTCGCTTTAGAACGATAGATAGAAGGTTCCAGTTCAATATGTAGGTATTTACAATGTGCAATTAATCAAATACCTGAATGACCGAGGTATTTTGCGATACGAATTCTATGGATTGATAAATGGGCACCCAATAATAGTTTTTCACACAAAAGAAGCTACTTGAAACAAAAAGGTATAAACATAATCGGATTGGAGATATCTGGACTCGAACCCGGGGTATTCTGGTTTTGAGATAATATAACCTTGCTAACAACAAATATAAGTTATAATAAGCGTATAAGCATTTCGACGTAGCTGGATGTAGAACACACGGCTTAGCGGTCAGAGCGCTTGAAAGAGGCGCGGGTTCAAATCCCGCTGCATTCAAATTTTTATACGTTTTTTAAATATGTCTTTTTCAATTTACTAAGTGTGCGAATAAAATAATGTTTAGCGAATGGCTTCACCTTGCGTATTTTGTCTTATATAAATAGAACATTTTCAATTGTTTGTGAAGGATACCAATAACTATGTGATAAACAAAACGTTACAAAAATATTTTTGTTTTAAAAAAATGTTAAACTTGTTCAATAGACCTAAAAATACCATAAAATTTCACATATTAAGTATATGTGAAATTTTATGGCACACATACTTAAAATAAATTTGGAGTGTCTGTTTGTAATATCATATATGGTATAATAACATAATAAATACATAATAAATACACGGTGCATATACCAAAATAACATTTTTACAATTCTTGTCTGTCTGTCTGCCTGTCTGATTGTTCCGGCTAACCTCTCGAACAGCTGGACTGATTTTGACGGAATTTTCACTTGCAGATAGCTGATATAATAAGAAATTACTAAGGCTATATTTATTTTAGCATTCCACGCAGATGAAGTCGCGGGTACAGCGGGTCAACAAGAATTTAATTCTACTACTAAATTTAGTTTTTTGTATTGTATTAGAATTTAAAAAAATACTTTGACGTAATAAGAGTGATTGAATATTGAGTTCAATTAATAACAGTAGGGTATTCTAATTCGGTATATCTTATTTTTCTTAAATTAAAATAATAAAATAATAGATTACAAAGGTACATGTTAAATATTACTTTCACCCTGTCCTAGCCATCACGACAACAAATAGACCATCGTGGCGCAGTGGGGCAACGTCTTACTGTATATGCAAGGGATGTGGATTCGATTTCCACTCACTCACTCTAGTGACAAGATAAAGTGCGCTAAGTTTTGTCATTCAACACGAAACGTCTGAGATTCGGCCCGAAAGTCGAGAATAGAGTGTTTTGACAAAAAGTGTGAAGCTGAAAGTAAAGCCATCTTCTATTTATTATAAGGTAATGTGGCTTTTATTAATATTCTATGATTCTAATATTTCTATGACCTAGAATCTTTTTTTTAAGTCAGAAAATAGTACTCTCTGCCTCCTGCACAGTTGGTAAAGCTGGCAACAAATGTAATGTGAATTTTAGTATACTTAAGACACAATAAAACGGCAAAAAGATATATAAATAAAGATAGGCCCATATATTACTTAGTAAGTCGTAATATTTATTAACGATTGGTCGGTCTGTATAATGTCAAGTTACGTTCTTACGGCTATAAATCTCAACAATCTCAGCGCGTATACAATCGTTTATCCATAAATCTCGTTATCATTTTAACGTTTCACGTCAAAAAATTAGCGACTCAGAGCTACAATGGTATAATATTATAAATTCACTTTGCATACGAATAAATATATTTTACAGTGCCAAATATACCTAAATCATTAGAAAATTGAAGGAAAATTAATCTTTAGTCTGTATGAGAATAAGGAATATATTAGCTTATCCTAATTTCGGTTCGAAATGCTAAAAGCATTTTAATATACTGTATTGAGATGAACACTGTATTTCAAAGGCGTAAGAGCTAATATTGAAATGTGTATTTTTAAGCTGAATCTACATCATTTAACAGGACAACGCGTCTGTTCCACCCACACTCCACCCACCTATTTGAAATTCATACTTAACTAGTGCAGTTTACAACAAAATTATATATTTTGATACGAATATATCTTCTAATTGCTAAGTTATAAGAAAGATATTCAGTTATACTAATAAGTTAGTTTGTAAAGTCGGTTCGTAATGATCGCTTCAGCTAAAGTAATAAATAGATATAGACGAAAAATAATAGATTTTTTGATAAATACTTGCTTGTTATCTTAGCGATGGAAATGAAATTTATTTCATTGATAACAATACAGGGTCCCACATTATTCATTTTTATACTTCTTATTGGGTACAGTAACTAAATGGTCGTAATGTTTCCTTTATATATAGATGTATGTATGAATATAATAAATCTTGCAGGTTACATATTTATTAAAATATGTATTTTTCATACAAAATCTGACTTTTCGTTAAAGTACAGGGTTTCGTTGTGAAATGTTCATAGTCGTTTGTAAATAGCATAACAGCCAACACTTACCAAAAATAATCTAAGGGTGTCACATTGAAACCATTGTGGCGCAGTGGGACAGCGTTTGACTGCAAACGCGAATGGTTCTGGGTTCGATTGCCACTCGGGGAAATTATTGTATTTTTAATATTTTGATTTTATCGCTCTGGCACCAAAGACACAGCGTGGCTTTTAGTTCCGACTCTCAATACGCAATGTTCAACATTCGAGGCACAGAGTTTATTATTATGTATCCATTATTTTATCAAAGTGTAAAGTGAATCGGTATAATAGTACAGTGGTCACTTATTTGACGTAAGGCGGTCCTGGGTTCATTACCCAAGCACCTACCTACATACGCCCGCGCAAGTACGTAACATTTTTTTTCTTGTTAAATCGTCTTTAGCCAAAGCTATATATTTTAAAAAGAAACGAATGAGATAAAACAGTTAAACAATCTTGTTGAAGGTTTTTTTTGCTTTGGCGAGAGGATTGGCGCACTAAGAAAACGGCGTTTGCAGCGCGCTCTTACTTTAGTTCCTGTATCTCTTAAACAAATCAAGATACCACTCTATTTTTTGTCTACATAATATATTTATATTACAAACTACTTTTTAATGTAAAAATATAAAATATGACTTCCGGCTTAACATGAGAAAAAGTATTTGTATTTCTAATGTTAAATATTTTTTTACAAAACTCATTAATATTCTCAAGTAATCACAATTTCTTTATTATTAAATCCATTAAATTGTCTTCAACTTCAACTTTTAGAACACTGCCTTACATCTGAATATCTAATGTTCCATCATGTACCTATTTACAAATAGATGGCATTGCTCAGGGTTTGCTTGTGCCCCCAGTAGGACATGGAAGACTTTCAAGAGATGACCCTTATCACCGCACCATGTATACCCAGGATATATAAGCGTTACGTAGATGATACTTTCACAATTATACCTACGGGCAATATTTATATATTCCTAAACCATCTCAATTCTATTAATAACAATATTCAATTTAAAATAGAATTACAGGCAAATACTTATTAAGCTTTTCTTGATGTGTTATTAATAAAAAATCAAAATGGCACAGCAGGTCACACAGTGTATATGAACCCCCCACCAATAGATATCTCAATGTTAAATCCCACCACCATCCTACACAGTTATATACCGTTGGCAAATCTTTGTTTCAGAAAGCCCACCACCTCTGCGTCGCTTAATACCTAGGGGACGATCTTCGACAGGTGAAGAATGCACTTCATCAGAACAAGCTGCCAATTACCCGCCAGCGTCGTGGGAAGACCAATAAGCCGCTCGCAGTGGAGAGACAACCAGCACTACTACCATATGTGAAGGGAGGATTGGCATCATCATAAGAAAAGCTTCAATAAAAACTATATTTAAGCCTAACTGAAAAGTGAGCCAGCTCTTAAGACCACTGAAAAAACATATTTATTTGCAGTGTGCATGTGTATACAAACTAAATTGTGACAGTGGCTTATCTTACGAGTACATTGGTCAAACAAAGAGAAGCATCGGCATAAAGGTGAAGGAACACATCTCTGATGTAAAGAATGGACGTGTATTGCAGTCAGCTGTGTAATAGTATACAACGGATACACCTAACCATTACATCAGGTTTGATAAACCTCATATTCTCGCTATAGAAAACAGGTATCCCTAGGATGATCCACTAGGCTATTGAAATAAAAAACCATTCTAATTTCAATGGAGAAGACGGTTAAAAACTTTCGATCAACTGGGACCCAATCCCGAAAACTTTTAAGTCTCAAACCTACCACATCCGAGAGCAAGATACAGTCAGCTCCTTCTGCAAGAATCCAAGGCAGTATGCGAGGCAGCTAAAAAATTGTTGGTGGTAATTTGATATAATAATTGTTTCAACTGACAGACCAGTATACCTGTGACCACGGACTACTGTAAAGTGTTCGAAACGTTGAGTTTTCTAAAATGTATTTTCGAATACTAATAATTAATTAATCGCGATTAATCCTGATAAAAAATTCATTTCAAAGTTTCATTTCAAAATGCATTAACTGACTGACAAGGTATATTAACTTGTTTTCTCTAAAATAAAAATTGCTGTGTGATTTGTTCGTTAAATTCGTACCCTTCTAAAGTAACTAGAGACGCTTTAATCTATTTTCCCAGTAAACTATGAAATCTACTAAACATTTCATATCTTTAAATTCAAAATAAAAAACAAGTAATACAAATTTTCCATTTAGTATAAATGACATCATTAGACAGTATAATGAAACTCAAGGCTGAGCTAACAACCCTCTTGTAACTCGAGATATCAAATATGAGGTGAATGACTTAATAGTTAATATGCCGTTCACGAGTTGATTTGAACATTAATCAAGTAAAAATAAAATATTGACTCTAAAACACTCTGTTCTCTTTTTTTAACCATTTACATACAGGTATAACATACAAATTGTACCTGTACAAAAAATATACAAATAACACTTTAAAAAATAGCTCTTGCCAAACGATTGTTCGTAGAATAATCTTTGGGTAGCAGAAATTTGTAAAAATCTCTCTACAGAGATGCTAAAAACAAAATATAAGTTGTAATATGCGTATAAGAATTTCGACTTAGCTGTATTAGCTTAGCGATCAGACGGTTGAACGATTTCAAGAGTTCAAATCCCGCTGCGTTCAAATTCTTATACGTTTTCTAAAAAAAAATATGATTTTTAATTTCCGGCACGATGGTCTCTAAATAAAATACATACGAAGCTTAAAGCGTCTTAAATAATTAAAATATATATTTGTACAACAAAATTATAACCTAGAACCATCGTGGACAGTAAATTGTCTCATTCGTATCGCGACATTATGTATACACCGTAATCCACTAATTGCATTTCGCAACAAAAGTATTAATTCCCTTTTGGGGCTTCTAAGGACGTAAATTTTAAGTCACATGTAAGTATGTATTAGAAATGAGGCTTTAGTTTCATTTGTTATCATATTTTTATATTGATTTTTACTTATTTTTGCGAGATTATTTTCATTCGTTCATTACATTATATTCATTCCTTGTGGTTTCGATCCCCAATCAGGGAAACGATTTTATTTTAAGAAATTTTCATGTTTTCGCTCTGGTATAAGATAAAGCGCGGAATTCGGGCGGAAACAGTAGAACGGATTGTCTTTACACTAGATTGTCTCTGACTACCCTAAAAGCGTAAAGCCATGTCATGATGGCTATTTTATCTTTTATCATAGTGTTTATACCTATAAACCTCTATAATATTTATGATGAGTTGTCGTCCGTAACTTCGTCGCGTCTTCTTCGTTCTTGCGTCGAATCGTCTTTATATCTTGCCATAACATTCCCATTTCCATGTTCTGTTGTTAGATCTGTTAAAAATCTCTTGTCAAATTTTTCTCTTCTGTTCCCTTAGCGTTTCTTGAAACTTCTCAAAAAATCTACTTGCCAAACATCAGCTTTCTACGACCAGTAGTTTTGGCTGTGCGTTGTCTGTCAGTCATTTAGTAATAAAAGAGCTTATATGTAGTGTTCTTGTATATTTTGTATACAAAAATAACTTTATATATATATATAATGAAATCACAGTAGGCGGAGGTGGAGTAATGTAAACCTATTTATTTATACGTTTAAATAAAACTAAAATACGAATTTTTAATAATTAATATCCAATATATTTACACTGGGAACAAATTAAAGTAGCCAATAGGTACGTTTTTATATGGAGAGAGAAATGAAATTCATTATGTTTCGAAATACATTTGTTTATATTCGAAATACATGAATTTTATAGAATAATTATTACGCACATGTTATCTCCAAAAAAGTAGTAGTCTCCAAAAAATCACGAATTAAAATACTTATTTAGTTTAAATTAACAACCGAGTTTCATTGCTGGAATTGTTCCTTATGTTACCTTATTCTGAGATATTATACTTTTATTTTTACCTAACTATGCTTACAAGTAGATGCATAGGTGAGTTATTCACAGACATGACAACGCTACTTTTTTACATAAGTGTGTCTATATACAAAGCTCAAACTATAACTTAGCCAAAACGCTAGGTTATTAAAACGTTACTTTTCCACCACTTTATTAAGGTCCTCGCTAGTATAGAGTTAAATATGCAGCGTGCGTGCTTGATGTAAATATTTTGACCACGTGTGCACCGGCGTGGGGTAAGGTTGGGAGTCTAATGGAAGCTATAAAACTAAATATATATAAAAAAAAGACATATTTAGAAAACGTATAATAATTTGAACACAGCGGGATTTGAACCCGCGCTTCTTGAAAACCGTTCAAGAACGGTTGAAGAACTTCTGCGTTCTGCGAGCTGCTTTCTAATTTTTATACGTTTTCTAAATATGTCTTTTTTTATACGTTTTCTAAATATGTCTTTTTCAATTTCCTCAGTGTGGGATAACACTTAAAAAAAACTAAATATATATATTTTTAAGGTATATACATACCTAGCTTTTTATTAAGTAATTAAGTTATGTTATAAATATAAATGTTTCACAATTTTATAGTAGTCCGTGATTACAGGTGTATGTTTAAATTACTCTATTACTGAAGAAGAAAATATTAATATACTAATAACAACGAAATATTTTTCTAATATTTTTCAAAATCTATAGCAATGTCCACGTTAGCTTTATACGAGCTCAGCCTTTCAAAATAATAAAGAGGTCGCGTCACGCGCACACGGTTCCGTCTCATTACGTTGAACTGTTTCTGTTAGGTGGCACGCTGAAATACTCGTGTAAGCACAGCGTTACGTTCATATTGGAACTAAGTATAATGTTATATAAATATATATATATATATATATATATATATATATATATATATATATTCATATATATGGTGGTAGGCCTAAAGCGTGAAGTAGAAAGTGAACATATAAATACTGAATAAATTTAAGGTACCATTTATAGTAATAGATTTGTGAGTAATATATAGTGAAATTCTATATAAAATAACGTTGTAATTTCATAAATAATATTTTTCAATCGATTATAATGACATTTATATGTGATCAATGTCGTTAAGAGTATATTTTGGCAGAAAATAACTGAAATTACACCTAATTTTTTTTTTTATTTTATCTAATTTTGTTTCCCACTACATTGATAATATAATGTATAGACACTTTCCCAAACAACAGGTTCTTTCAAAGTAAAATTTGATATAAAACAATATTATAGTGGGTGAACCTTGAAAAGTGTAGAATCTTAAATTTAATTATTTACATACCCCACATCGGTATTTCTTAAAAGGCATGAGTTTTCAAAACACTATATAGAAATATCGACATCAGCAATTTATTTTCATTTACGCTTCATAGTTATTCTACTGCTGAGTCATTTGTCCTTACATTGGTAGTAATAAACAAAATACTATATTCAGGGATTATAACACAAACAAAAGACAAGACCAAAGGGTTGTTAGGTATATTACAATATATAATATATACATTGCAATGGCGAAGATTGAAATTTGTGTAGAGGTAATTCGGCGTTACTAAAAAATATTAAAATTCTATAAATACAGCTTGTAAGACGGCTTGTATATAAAATGCACTTGAGAACAGAAAGGAATTTTACGTTGAAATTGTCATGTATCAAAAACATATAAAAATTTGGGATTCGAACCCGAGTCTCTTGGAACCTGTCCAAGCGCTCTATATCCGTTCTACATTCACTAAGCCATGCGTTCTACATACGTTACTTAAAAACTCATATACGCTTATTATAACTTACTGCGTTCAAATTTTTATACGTTTCCTATAAATATTTTTAATTTGCTAAGTGTGTAATTAACACTTTAAAAAAATGTTCATAATGTCTTGTATCAATTAATAATTTATTTACTATGATTGACAAAAGGTAAGCCGGTGGGACTCGTGTTATATAAACACTTTGCCACTGTCATATTATATATACCTTTATTTATATAATGTGGTTATAAATTATTTAGAAAATTTCTTTTACTGCCAGCTTTCAAGACTGATCTTGATTTAATTATCAACATGGCGATTTCGTTTATATTTTCTGATAACTCATTGGTATCTCATATCCTTATCCGTATATCTAGATGTATGTACACCAACTATACCTCTAACAAATCACCCCTAATATGAAAAACTCTTGTCGTAAGTGTTGTGGACATTGAGGGTGATAAATTTATGTAAACGGTCATAAAATTGATCAGCCACTTTAGGGTTAAGGTACATTGACCTTTACCAAGTACCATTAAAATACGTGCATAGTTGTAAATCACTTTAATTACTTATACGAGTACTATACCTAAGTTTAGTAAATATGGGCTTAGCGGAAATTGAAAGTTTGTTATCTTTTACTTGATGAGTGTGGGTGCGATCGGCGTTCGAAATCCATACTAATATTATAAATGCGAAAGTGGCTCTCTCTGACTGCTGCACCGGTCGAAACTGCTGAACCGATCGCTATTTATAATTCCTCGGTCTGAATGAACACTAAAATAGCTGCCGAAGTAAGTAGTGCATCTCTAAGCTCTTTGCCAACTTCACCATGAGGTGGGCAATGGGCTAAAATTAATAAGAAAATAAAACTATAAGTCAGTTTGACTTTACTAATAGTCAGGAAAGAAGTGTGTCAAGAATACCTCAAATGCATCTTAAATCATTACCTATTATTGCCGAGAAAGAAAACAGAGCCTAGTGTCAAATCTCACCATTGTCTATTTACATACTCAGCAATATATAAATAGTATACAAATCCTCCTTATTTAATATTTTTTAAAGTGTTATTAACACACTTAGGAATTTGATAAACATTTATAGAAAACGTATCAAAATTTGAACACAGTGGGTTTTGAATTATCACAACAAAAAAAAGTTATAATAAGCATTCCGAAGTAGCTGTATGTAGAACGCGTGGCTTAGTGCTAAGAGCGCTTTGGCGGTTTTCAAGAAGCGCGCGTTCGAATCCAGTTGCGTTCAAATTTTTATGCGTTTCCTAAGTCATCGTGTACATATACATGTACATATGTCAAGTCTCCCATACTAATCTCTATTGTCCTGCAAGAATGTCATGCATGCGATACATTGTTCAGCATGAATTAATATATTAGAGGAATGCGGAATGTTGGCTATACATTTGTTATAAATGTATTTTGTTTGAAACAATATGTGTAATATGTACTAGAAATGACACCTTTCCCAAAATTAAATATGAATAGTGAAAATATTTAAATTGCAAAAAATCACCCCGTTCTCCGCTTTACTTTGTAAATTGTACGTTAATTGGCGAAACTATAATTCTACTTCAGGACAGTGGCAAATGGCACAGTAACTACCGGAAACATATTGTATTTTTTTTATTTTTTTATTCTATAGACAAGGCAAACGAGCGTTCGGGTTACCTGATAGTATGTGATCACCGCCGCCCACTACCCCGTGTAACCCCGTGTTCCTCCCCACCCCAATTCAAAGCATTGATTAATGGAACTAAACGCTGCGTGTTGTCTTCCTAGAGCAGCGAAATGAAAATATGAATTAGATAACTAAACTTATAACTAACTACCTAAATTCAAAACGACCATCTCCACATACTTCAGACGTAATAAGAATTAGAACCGCTACCGTATCAGAGGTTGGATTAATCTAAACTTACAATTAAATCAAAAAATAACTTAACACAAATTATTATAGCTTATATTATAATATTGTATATATTTTTGTGTACAAGAGTCGTTGTGTCCTGGAATGCCACACGTGATGCCATCGCTCACCGCGAATTAGCGTTGCCGCGGTAAGAACTCTAGGTATGCGTGTAATATAGGAATTATGAAGGAATTTCGTAGATTTGTATAGGCTATTTGTTTTGGCTGTAAATCCGCGTTAAATGTTGGTTGTTTACAATTTAAATGTTTTAGAGTCACATTAAGGGGTTGTCATTTGGTATTTTTGGTGTTCTCATACGATTGTTATGATTGCCAGATGATAAAGGAAATCCTATTGTGGTACATTTGGGATGTCTCGTTAAAGAAATTAAAATTTTTAATTGGAACTTAAGAAAATAACACTAAATACAGTTTGATAATAACTACTCTAGTTTAAAACTGTTTTGGAGTCATTAACGCCTTCCTCCAGAAATTATTGAAAAAATTCCAAAATATATATATACTAAATACTAATTTTACATAGAAGTTATATATATATTAAATTGTATCGCTTATCACGGTAGGCAGCGAGAACCTAGTCTTAAGACACTCTTCTCTCCTTTTCGCTCGAATTCGATACATTGCGTGCTGAGTGGCGGAATTGAATTTTACAGTTTCACACTTTTTCCTAATATCGGCAAAAAAACTTTGTGTAAAGACCGTGTGACCTTTTAGACCTTTGTTTAAAATACATTTTGATATATACACAAACTGTGTTTTGACACTAGGCTATGCTGACTATCCAGCTTTGCGGAATAAAGCGTGAAGGTGAAAAAAAAAACAAGCTAAGCTCAAGCAGAAACAAGCCAGTTATATACATATTTATATTCACAATATAAAGAATATATTATGAACAATACCATTGAAAATTACGTCAGCCAATACATAAGCGATTTTGAATAAGAATTTCGTACCGTGGCTTATGTGACCAAAGTATTCGAGATATTTTTGCTTGTCATGTATTTTATGTTGCCTTTACTTCGTTGGTATTGAAAACAATTTATTGATTGAATATTCGCTTAAAATATTAATTTATGGATAGATATAACCTGATGCTATTACGTTCAGTTGTTATGTTCACAATAATGAGTACTGTAATGGAAGCTGGTTCGAATTCAATACAATTTATATTTTTGTATTAAAAGCTAATTTCAGGTCGAATAGGCTCCTGATTTAGAAAAAAATGCTACATTTGGTCACTAAAGTCTTTTGCTTATGAAAAAATATTGTGATAATTACAACTCAAAAACATAGCAAAATTCAATTTTAATATATTCTTTATTCAAATAGACTGTTGCAAGCACTGTTTGAATCGTCGAAGGAACATAAAGCTACCATCGGCTCAGAAAGCTTCTTCTGAGAAGAACCGACCAGAAACTCAACAGTTGCTCTTTTCAAATATAAAAGTTACAACTTTATTATTTGATATCACTAGCTAAACTGCACCAAACTCAAATCATATTACTTCCATACATTTTTATCTTTTAAATATTCGTCTACAAAGTATTAAGATTTACTTATTAATACTTTTTGTACAGTACAGTGGTTTTAAAATTTTGCAACGGCAAATATAATATAGTTTATAGAATTGTATTATAGATGCGTATACTCAGACCCATAAAAGACTTATTTACTTTTTGGAGGCGATAACTTGGCTTTATAAGCTTATCCTTATTTCTCGTTCCTATTGTGTGTCTGTTACTGTTTTAACATAACACTGTTGCCGTACAAAACCAATATATGCAATATAATATAAAACCAATAGGTAAGTGTCCAGTACATACAATATGTATGTTGAAAACATCTCGCAAAGAATCTGAAGCGCTAAGATTGATATCACAGGTCTTTTTTAAAGGATTAGATTATTGAATTTATATCTGCGGCACTGCCTAATTATAACATTCCGTAGAAAATAGCTAAAAAATACTAGCCGGGCAGTATCAATGTCTGTTATTTGCTTTACTTTTTTGTCGCAAAACGCGGCAGATGTGTGTTTATTTATTTTCAAGTGTTTCAAGGTGGGTTTTCCACTCGAACAATTGATCAATGCTTACAAGTAAAGTCTTTTTGCTTATCCATAATAACTTGCTTTCACTTGTCCAGTAGAATAATAGAAATATTAAATCCCAATTTTTTAAAAGCTGGCTGTAATTTATTTTAAATGCAAAACTTACATATCAAGTGTAGATTTGTATTCTATATTCACAAACAATAGTTAAGCGCTGTCATTACAATTTTAGCTTGAAGGCATATTTGATCATGAGACGATAGGTTAATATATATATATATATACGTTGAAACTATTTTAAAACAGTTGTATTGAATTTGACTTTAATCTTATTGGCATTCAACTTTCAACCGACTGAGTTGAGAGAGAGTTTGTGGTTACAGATGCGATGTGCTTTATTAGTTTTTCATTTTAAGAAGGCATGGAAAGCCAAAAACACAGATTATGTAATAATAATATGGTGTAGTTATTAATATTTTAATAGATAAACTAAGTAGTCTCGAGACAAAATGGGGTTATCGCTATAAGTAGCATTCGCTGACGATCTGGCGGTACTGACACGGAACCCAAAGCAGTGTACTAAACGATGTAGAGATATTTGTACGTGGACAGAAGGAATCAGGTCGAAACCTAAGTCTTTCTATATCTGTGGCGAAGCAATAGAGATAGTTATAAATTTATAGGTAGGGTGTAGGGAAGGGTAACTCTATGATAGCGGCCAATACTCGCGTCGCCAAGGTGGTGGAAATCATATATGAAACAGTTAGTCTTAAAAAGTTAGTAGCAAGAGCGCTGAGAAATATAACAACCAACAAACGGTTCGAGTTTGGGAAAGAAAGCTCGTCTAAAAAATCCGCATAGAAGCCTAATTCAATCTGAGTATCAGCTTCTTATTGGACTTTCATGATGGATACTTACGAGAAACAGTACAAAATTCCTTATTTTGTTGGTATCTCGTCATCCAGACCGGACATTTTCCCTTACTCTGAAAGCCTAGACCGTGTAATATTGGTAGAACTCATCGGTCATCACTTTAAAGCAAATAAATATTCCGAACCTACTGACCAGGAGCTCTAAGCCTATGTTTAGAGTTAATTTATATCCGGTAGTAGGCTCAAAAGGTGTAACAGCGAAATATATATATATATATATATATATAGCTCGTTTGCCTTGTCTATAGAATAAAAAATCTAAAAAAAAAATATTGGCATGTCTAGAACTATCATCAGCTCGTTTCTAACACATATTTCGAAAGCGGCATTAGTAAGATATTTTCAAATTTGGTTAGGTATAGTGATGAGTTCGGAAAGTGGAGGCTAGTGTTAGCGCATTTTAATTGGCCTTGGCCTTGGTCGCCAGTCCCAGTTACTGTTTCGAGCTCCTCTGTCTGCAACGCGATGGGTCCGGCGCATGGTCCGGCTGAATCCATGGAACGCTAAGGAGTTTGTTCTTTCTTGGTTAATTTAATAAGCAACTTCTATGGTACATGAAGCTGTGAACTACTTGAATAGAAGGCTCTATAGTTTGTCTATTAAAGAGATAGGAAAGAGACTAAATGTGTCTATTTAAAGAATATACAAGAAAAATAACATCTAATCATCACTTTTAAAGTTAGAAATTGTAGTTATAGTATTTTTTTAAATATAAAACAATTTTTTATTTAAATAAATATGCAATACATTTACAAATCAAGTTTCAACCGTTTTTATGTCTTAGCTACTTTGAATTTATTTAAGTTCAATTTATTAAGAGAAGAATTTCTTAGAAGATGACCTACTTTGTGCTAAAAATGAAAATCATAACAAAGGACTTGCTCCAGGGCATTTTGTTTTACAGCAAAGTCGTCATATTTCAGTTATTTTAAATAGTATTCAATGATAAATTCTTGTATTTTGTATTTTGTATGGCTGTAGGTCAGTTTTGGTATTCAATTGAACCTTACTCCGAATAAATAAATATATATATATATATACAAAAAATATTGTAACTGTATACATCATAGTTGTGGGTTCAATTCCCACTCGGGATAATGATTCTATTTGAATGATTTTATTACTCCGCTTTGGTGACAAGACAACGGCTTTGAGTTCCGCCACTCAACATACAATGTCTGAATCGGGCGAAAGTGGAGAGCGGACTTTTTTGACCACTAGTGTCTCTTTGCCTATCCTGCGATGTAGGCAAAAGCGAGCAGAAAGATAAATAAATATGTGTATTGCATTTAAGTAATGGGCATTGATATTAGTTTATATAATATATAAAAGTATACGCTATCCGGTTGTAATAGGTTAATTAAAAAATGCGTTTAAATCGTGAAAAATTATAAAAGTACATACGCTTTGTCTTGATATATATTATATAGTATATATTACAATTTTCGGGAATTCAACAGATAACTCTTAATAAATAAGTAAAGCCTAAAATATAAATTGTAGGGTATCGTCAAGATACATCGCTGGGCACCAGATGCGCCGTAGTTTATGGAAGCACTTTATTGTTATCACTTTAAAGGAGGGCCGTGACAATCCGAATCATTGCCACATAAGGCATGTTTATTTCCGCCATTTCCAACACATGACACAAAGTATATAGGTGCTTTAGATAACGAATGTAATGAAATGACTGTAAAGTTGTTGAAGATGTCAGTGTGGCACGCTTTGTTTAGAACATCTAGTTTTCTATGTAAGCTCATAAGTTATAAATGTTTTTTGCCTTTTGTAATAAAAATTGTTTAGTGAAGTTGCTTCCTGTAAATGTATAAACTTCTAAACGTATAAACTTTAGCTGTGCCAAATTTCAATTTACTATCTAGTTTGCCGTAAACTAAGCTATTGCCAAATATTAATTAATCAATATTTGAAATGTAGGAATGAGGTACTCGACTCGGACTAGATATGAAATTATTATATTTTAAATTCTCCGCTCTGTTAAGACAAAGCGCGGCGTGGAAGTCAACCGCTCAACACACAATATCTCGCATTCGGGCGGAAAGTAGAGAATGGAGTGGCTTTACACTAGGTTCTCGCTGCCAGGCGATGCGTAATAATAAAATAATATATTATTTTTTAATTATACCTACATACATTTTATTACATATATCCTATACTTGACAAGAAAGAAGAACGTGTTCAGAAGGAAGTACGCCGTATATAACATGCTGGTTATATATTCGGTGTCACTGGGGGTTAATCCTCGAAGCTTCAGACAGATTTCCTGCATAGCCGACGTCTGCGGTCTCTTAAATGACACTTTGCAATGATGTATCAGCGAACTCGTGTAACCTTTTAGTTTCTACGCTCTAGACAATACTATGGACGATACAATTTTTTAATATATTAAATAAATTATGTTTTTTTTTTGCACTTTACTGGTAATCACGTTCAAAAAATTGAACTTTTTATTTGGAATTTGACTTTATACCTCGATTAATGTAATTCTCTAACACAATGTCAATAAAATAACAGAAAGTAGAAGAACGGATAGAGTTATCAATAAATTAATTAAAATTTAACTTGTTGGAGCGGTACCTTTGTAATTTTTATCAAAAATGTTATATAAAATATTTTACCCACTGCAGAACTTCTTCTGAAAAATATTCCTTGCAATTCATATATACACCGAACCAAGGCCCTGGCTCATCGTGTTGCATAAAGCGGACCTCGGAGCTCTCGAGGAATGTGGACAAAACCTGGTAAATGCACAATGCACATACGCAGTGGCGTATGTCTGGGAAGTGGAGATACGAGATATACACCATAAGATCCGGAACTTATGATAGGTGGTCAAAGCGTTTCTACAATTTCTAAAGCGGCACCTTCTAAATTTCTCCGCAAAAAAATATATCACCAAGGCCGCACTCCATCTCTTAACTAAATAGTCGATATCTTTTTAAACGGTCTTGAGAAGGTAGATCTGCCTATAAGTCATGTAACAAATGCTTGAATTACGAAAATGTTGCAACATCATATCTTAATTGACCTTTCCTCGTATATGATAGTAATATAACTTTAATTGGGATAGCGCATTTGGCGGACTGGTCACTTCAACCCTATTTACAGACAAAAATAGTTTTGCGTTGAGATTAAAGAAGCCATCAGACATCCACCTAAAAGTCGCCAAAAGATATATTCTGGGAAAATCTTGGAAATAAAGATTACAGAAAATGATACATATATGGTTAAGCCTTATATGGTTAAGATAACGTGTTGTCGTCTGCAACTTTTTTTGCTAGGCCCTTATTCGGTACTTATGATTATTGAACGGCATATTCTTTACTCTTGAAAAATTTCAACTTCTTAGCCTAGGCTGCCGTTCACAAAATAATGAAAAAGGATATATACACACATGTGTGTGTAGGTGTTTAGTAGTTTTATTACTAAGAGCCGTGTTTCAGCCAACATAGAGCGCTAGAAGTGTTGAAACAAATCATAGAGAACTATAAGTATAAAATTTACTAACACTTCAAGACGTGGCTAACATTCAAATATTTAACTAAAAGCCTGATGTCCAATCAACCACTTTTACAGCCATTTTGCTATGCATTACATTGGAGACCGTTAATTTCGAATTTTATGTAGTAATCGTAAAAAGGGATTAGATTTTTATTGAGAGTAATGAAAAAATCATTGCCCTAGGAATGTTGTCGTAAAACCGTGGTACATACACTTGCTTATTTAAATAGCAGATTAATCTTAAATCATATAACTTAACGTTTAGCTAAAATGACTATTATTCGATCTTGCCTTACCGAATTACTATAATGAAATTTTTAGTACTACGATATCCGTTAGTTCATACGTTCATATAAGGTTTTATAGTTAAGGATTTAAGTAAATTATGGCATTCTAAAAAAAATTATTTATGGCTCTAGTCGCAATTGGGTTTGTATACTGGGCTATAAGCCGTAAATTTATATATATTTAATGAGAATCAATATATATGAATTTCCTTTAAATTATTTGACTTTATTCAATAATCTTTTCGATCAAGAACTAATGCTTTAAATCTTTGAAAATTGTCTAAATCTAAAACGTATACCTCCTACCATTACTATATCAAAATGTAAACCTGAAGTTCATGCACTTTCTTTTTTTATTATTATCACACTGCAGACTTACGGCTTCATATTTTTTAAATATTATATCTTTTTTGAAATGTCAATTTTAAAGAGAGTCCCTGAGAGGCCCTTGCTTAATTTCTAGTTTTAATGTAATTAACCTAAATTTATTATTATATAATTTACTGTATATAATACAAACGACTAAATCTATTACAGTACATATAATTAAACTTTTTGTTCTTTAAGGATAATAACGTGTATGGCATTGACGCTGAGAGGATATAATCGCTTCGTTTCTTTCTTTTTCGGCCTGGATTATTTAGATTCAAATAAGTTTATTCTTTATTTAGAGTTTCACAAGTGTATAATTTAAAAGGCGCGGGTTCAAATTCCGCTGCGTTCAAATTTTTATACGTTTTCTAAATATATGTTTTTCACGAGTTTTACCGCAGGAGTAGTTATATACCTACTGCCGAGATACTTCGTTTTCCTTTTTTCACCCGAAATCGAGATTTGATTTGATTTGCAGAACTCAACGACGCGCTTTATTTTACCAGAGCTGAGAAATTAAAATAATTAAAAAAAATATTTAAATATTACAAACGCAATTCCCTTAATTGGAATACAAACCCACAAATAATAATCTTCACTTTTAGATTAGCATAGCAAAATAGCCAATAAATACTATGGATTATATGACAGAAGCCTCCACTCTCTATAACAAACTAAGCCGCCCACAATAATCCGTTTTAAAATAATAAACTTGTCACGTAGTGTCGTCCAGTAATGAAATTACATTCATGTTTTATTCATACCGCTTGCCTACTTATCTAAAACTTTCCATACGGACAGTCCGAACTTTATTGAATAACTGATGACCTCGCGAAGTTCGCCGTTTACCTTGTCGCTCTTTGCATAAACAATACCTATTTACGGATTTCAAATGCTTTTCAAGTAAATAAAATGAGTTTATATTTTTAATTAGTAACGCAGAAAGAAGGTTATAATTTAATTTCCGTGGAGATAGCAGTTAATTAGATGTGTTTTTGTTGTTTTATACATCTCCATTTAACTAGTAGACTCGTGGATGGGTATAATGCCAGTTGCTATAGTAACGATTTTCGAAAAAAGGGGTACAAAGATTTTTTTTAATGCATTAACATACTGATTTGAGGAAAAAAGGTTATCGTTTTAGCACTCAATTCTTTTAGGAAGTGGAGAGTGGTGTCCACAGGTAAGGGAGAGGTCTTGGCATTGAACACTTTCGACCTCTTTTTACCAAAAATCTATCTAAGAAAGATCAAAGAAAGTTAAAAATTTATTTATTAAAAATGTCTAGTAGACAAGCGCAAAGCCAATATTTTATGCAAGTCCTGTTAGGAACGGACGGACATCCTTATAAAATAAAAATCAATTATACATATCAATAATACTCGTAGATTTCTCTTAGGGTGAAAATAGATACCTGATTATACGCGATTAATCCGGTTAAAATAATTTAATTTCAAAATACTCTTAGAAGTAATCGGGGCAACTAGCATCTCGAAATTGAAAAACAAGGTACATTTGTTGTAAGACACTTAGTGAATTGAATGTACACTTAGTCAAAGCAGTATCATAATTAAAAAAAAAAGTAATTTAATTAATCTTTGACTCTCCTCTCTCTTTCACACAATAACATTGAGTAACATTTTGTAATGAACATGTTAATTACACATATGTATTATTGTAACGTCAAAAGCAAAATATCAGTTAAAAAACGATTTTTACATGTTTTTTAATGTGGTTTTATTTCACACACTTACCTTCCAAACGGTCAGATTCACAAAGTAGTATATGAATTTTAACGTTTTCTAAAATTTTTAAAAAAAACATTAGCGGATATAAACACTAACACCTGCTTAAATACAAAATTAATTTATATAGGATACTAAGTGACTCGACTCTCTGACTTATAATTTCCAAACCTAACCAAGATGTGTATTTTATTTGAAAATTACGAAGATAAAAAAAATATTTATTTACTACAACGTTTAAGTTCATTAATAAAAATAATAAACATAAAACTAAAATTAAACTTTACATAAATCATATATTATAATATATGATATAAATGATATTGCTAATAAAAACATAGTGATGTCATTGCCACGCCATATACATTTCAGTGGCAATTCCGCTATAACATCTGTGAAGATGAGATATATATACGTAATCCAGTTTGTTTCTCCGTGTTTTGCAATTCAAGTGAAATGGATTTAAAATTTCATACAGTTTATTTGGAGGTCATCGTGGCGTAGTAGAAGAACTGACTAAACGTGATTGGTTGTGGGTTTGATTATCAATTAGTAAAATTATAATATTATTTTGCATTTATTTTGTTTAAATGAGAAATTAGAAGGTATCGCTGTGGCAGCGTTGAGTCACTTACTCGAATGTACTACGCTATGTCTCGAATTGATGCAAAAAAACGGAGAATGGAGTGTCTTGTCACTGGGTTCTCTATTAAAACACTGATTTAAAGAAAAAAACGTAAAACTGAATAATAATATTTTCCCGCGTCCATTAGGCGGGATAGATAAAAGAAAATACCTAGTGTTGAAGCACTCCATTTTCCGAATTCCGTTCGATTTACAAACAGTGTCTGTATTCAAATACCAAGGTAGCTTTATATATTCCACAATTAAATTTTCACACAACACAGATATAAAGTAAACCAGCTCGCGGTTAATTACACAGTGGGCTTATTGTGACGTCATAAACAAATCAAACGGCAATTCCGCGTAATAACATCCGTGGACGGCTTTATACACTCTCCCTGATGATATATTACCAAATTATGGCCTATTTACTTAATTTGTTGGTTTAGTATAGAATTTAGATGAATTACATTTAATATGGGTTTTGTGTTTAATTATATTTTGTTAGGGATGTGTATTAAAATCCAAAGTATTGTTTATGTCATTTATTGGTTATGCAAGAAACCAGCTTCACACTGTTTCCCGCATAGCAGGATAGTTAGAGAAAGGAGGAGAGGAGAGGTCAAGACACTCCGTTCTCCGAATTCGAGATTTAAATTGTGAGTCGAGTGGCGAAGCATATCTTACTGACTGTAAGCGCGATTGGTTGTGGGTTTGATTCCTACTCAGGAGTTATTACATTTAAATTATTTTCATTTTTCTCTGCTCTGGTACCTAAAATGCGACGGTGAATTTCGCCACCCAACACGCAATGTCTTAATTTTGGGCAGAAAGTAGAGTGTCTTGACAGTAAGATTAGATTCCCTTTAATTGCCCTGCTCTTGTGAAACTGCAGGATTATCGTGAGACGCAAGTTTCCAACTGTAAAATAAAAAAAAACAAGTAATAATATTAAGTATATAAATCATTAAATTTAATTTTTAAAAAGTATTATCGAAATTTCAATTCACTTAATATCATTTTAATAATCATATTGTTTTTTTCAGTCGACCCTAGTGTCAAGACACTGCATTCGCTTTAAATGAGAGATCGAGACGTGTAGACTGGCGGAACTAAACGCCGCACAACAACACAGTTTAAGATATTGTTACTGTACCTTAAATGTGTAAGAGAAATGTATATAATAATAGCGGTATTTTATTACCATTACTTATTATTCAATATTTAAGTTATTTGCATACTATAAAATCTATAATTGTCACAAATTCATCGAGCGGCTCGTTGGTCTAGGGGTATGATTCTCGCTTTGGGTGCGAGAGGTCCCGGGTTCAAATCCCGGACGAGCCCAACTTTTTTGTTTATTTTTTTTAAATATTTTTTTATTTTATTCTGGTTTTAATACACCAGATTTTCCGATTACACAAGCGTAAAATATTCAATAAGTATTGCTTAATAATTAAGTTTAAGTCGATATATCATCTATTTATGCTTAATTATGTTATTGCACATTTTTTTTTTGTTTCATTTGAGTTTTTGTTTTAATTATTAGTGAAAACTTAATTGGGGTTTGTTTTAGCTGCTTAAAAATCTGACATAAACATTGGTATTTAAATGTATAATTATAATGTTGTTATCGCTGATTGATTTTGAAGGTCACAGATAAAACTTCCGCAATAGAAGATATTTCTTTCCATTATATCATAGAATTCTATTATTAAAGGAGTTGTAGCCCGCAACTTCGATTACGTGGACTATAAAATGTAAAATCCCGTTGTCTGTCAGTCAGTGTATATATAGAGAGGCGTAAACACAAAACATTTTAACATACTTTTATTAGCTTTATCTGTACTTTTATCTGTTTACAGGAGAATCTTGACAGAGTACACAGATATCAGTACTGCAGCTTTTAGATTAGTAGAAGCTAGGGTTTGAAAGCACCTCCACCAAAGCTTAACAGAGCAGGCACGACCTTCAGCAATGAATATCACAACGAAGTACACTAATTTAATGTAAGAAAAACTTGCAATGCTTTGAACTCATTATATTAACACTGTATATGTTTGTATGAGGTACTGTTCTGTAAATAAATTAGTTAGAATTGTGGACAGGAAAATAATTTGACATATATTTTGTTTTTTAACATTTTTTAAAGTGTTATTAGTACACTAAGGAAATTGAAAAATACATATTTAGAAAACTCGAACGATTTTCAAGAGGCGTGGGTTCAAATCCCACTGCGTTAAAATTTTTATACGTCTTTTTTAAATAATTTAACTTTGACTTTGACATCGTGTAAGAAAAATTGATCAGGCCCTACCTGTTTATCTTCATTCAATTGTGGAACATATTATATGAAAACAATTTAAAACAAGACTTCAAGCTATTTTACAGTCTTCTGTGCATTTGTGATTTATTAGAAAAAAAAAAGTTTATTGACTTTTTAACTTCAGCCTTGATACCTATAATTTTTATAACAATAATTTTACGTTTTCTCCTTCAACATTTTCCCCCAGTTGCTTTGTCAGCAGAAACGAGGCGCTGTAACCCCTGCCCTTGAAGTCCTTATATGATACTTAAGTCCCCTTAGCTAGCTAGGGTGGGATTAAAATTCCTAAAAATAAGTAGTCAGCGTTAGAAACCTGAAAAACACATTATCCCCAATTTCGCACAAAGTTATGAAACTAAATATTTTTTTTATTATATTCTTTTCTACTACATTATACTTGCTTATGAGACCTTGACGATGCTACGGCATATGTAATATGAATCTATGAAACGGTCGTGATTTAAAATCCCAGTAGGGAGAGTATTTATATAAATTAACTGGTTTAAAAACAGAAATTAATATAATTTTTTTACAAAAAAATTAAGCCTACGAGTATATAAACACGCAATCACCCCCTATTTTTCTACCCTTAGAGTAAGAATTTTTGTTTAAATTTTTCATAGGACCAACTTCAGAGTAAACTCTATCTGATGATCTGTGATCTGTCTTAATAAAAATATACGTGTCAAACAGAAAACTTTCTCCATTGTTTTCGTCGGTCCCGACAAAAACATCAGGACCTCACGTTCATATTTGAAAATATTATATTGCTATCGAAGTCGGACACGTATGCAAATTTTCAAGCAAAAAAAAATAGCGTTCCAAGATTTACATATACGTTTAGATAGAATGTAAAAAATCACAATAAAAATAAAAATATATTAGATACAGATATACTTGATATTAGAAAAATTACAATCAATACGAATTACAAAGTTGTCGATTTAAATCTTATACAGAATTTATAAGGCATTAAGTATTACAAAATATTTTAGATTCAACGAATGCTGGGTACTTAATAATACTAGAATAGACGTTTACATGGAGTATAGAAATTTGTTTAGAGTATTTGCTGTGTGGGAAGTACAGCATTCTAGTTAATATGGAAAGTTGTGAGAGTTACATTACTAGTTTTAGTACTTTCAAGGTATAAAAGACAGGAAAAGATGTGAAATAGTTGAATAATTTAGATTTTAATTAAATGTTCTATTAATTAAATCTACTTTGTAAGTGATATATTGCATAAATATATTACATTTTGTTTAAAAGCTGATATAAGCTGATAAAAATATTTGTCCAGCTGGCACATGATCTGAATTTTTTATATAACGAACAGCTTCACGCTTTTTCCCACATAGCAGGGCAGTCAGAGAGAACCTAGTGTCAAGACACTCCAATCTTCACTTTCCGCCCTAAATCGAGACATTGCATGTTGAGTGGCGAGCGAGGTACCAGGTTATATATTATATTGATTATAATTATTGAACACGCAATGCCAATACAAATAAATTAATTAAGCCGTTTTTAAGATTAGCATGCACAATGCACAGACAGACAAACAGACTCACACAAACAACAAAAAATAAAAGTTATTGTTTTGAGTTCTATTACATTAACAAATGCCCCCCACTAATAATTTTCATATATATTCCATATATGTCTATATATGGAGTGCTCAGTTAATTTTGTATGATATATATTAGATATTGATTGCAAAACTGGTCGCTCATTGAATTGTATCCACCTACTAATATTCATTATAAATAAAAATAATAAATAACTCAATTCTATTGTTCGAAAAATCTACAAAAGCCTTTCCTTGTTTAGTTAAGTTTTAGTAAGATCAAAAGCATCAATATAATTTGTAGTAAATAAGGATAACGGGATCATTTGTGACTAAGCTTTCGAATAAGCTTATTAGTTTGGTAAGATTATTTCTTTATCTGATAAAAAGGTGTGTATTTATTTCATAATAGATAAACACCATCTTGGCGCGATAGGACAGCATGTAAATGTAAATGCCAATTGGCTATAGTTTTCTTCATTCTGGGGAATGACAAAATTCATTTATACGCTTTGGTTGGACAAAGAGCGGCGTTGAGTTCCGCCACTCAACATGCAATTTCTCGATTTCAGGAGAAAAATTGGAAAACGGAGTTTCTGGCTGTACAAAATTTGATCACAATCAGTTCAGTGATTTGGCCGAGAAAACGTCACAGACAGAGTTACTTTCGCATTTATAATATTAGTATGGATTTACTACATGTTGGAAATGAAACTGACCCAAAATCAAATGAATTTCTTTATAGTGATAATATTTTAGTAGAGTACTTAGATAGTAGATTGTAACTTTTAAGGCGTTGCATATTGAATACCGAAACTTCTCTTTTTTGGGCTTAACGGCCATCTTTGTTATACCGGAAAGAAAAAATGAAAACAATACAAATATAATTATTATCTGAAGTAGAAATCGAATCCATAACCATCGCGTTTAATGTCAGACGTATACCACTGTTATTTCCTAAAAGAACTACTCACCGTACTGAACAACTTTAACTAATGAAGCATTTACTTATTTCTTATGAAGGTGTCCCAAAAAGAAGTAATTTTGATAGAAAACACAGGTTAATTAATAAAAAATTGTAAAACTTTTATTGATTTATATAGTATACAGTATAGGGTTATGTATGGAATAGCATATTAGGTATATGGCCTCCGCGACTTTACTGCCACATACGCACTCTTTAGTCGAAATTTTCCATGATTGTTTTGCATAAATGTGGCTGAATTTCGTTTATACAGCGCTCAATTTCCTCCTACAAGGCGTTGGTGGTCGTAGGCTTGTTGACATAAACCTTAGACTTTAAAAAACTCCAAAGAAAAATATCCAACGGCGTTAAATCGCATGATCTGGGCGGCCAATTCTGATCACCAAAACGGGAAATTTCACTACCAGGAAATGACTCATGCAGTAATTGAAGTGTTTCTCGGACTGTACGACATGTGGCACCGTCTTGTTGAAACCACATACCGTCCACATCCAACATCCAACACTTGTGGATTGTCTGAGACTCAAATGCGACAATTTTGTCAATTAACAAAGCCATTAAGATGAAAATGAGCCTCATCGCTGAAAATGATTTTGTTCGAAAAGTCAGCATCCACTTTTTCTTGTTCCATTCATACTATATAATCCATTCAACAAACTCTCTTTGCAATGCGTGGTCAGTAGCCTTCTGTTCTTGAGTCAATTGAACTTTATAAGCATGAAAATGCAAATATTTTGTGAGAATACGCTACAAGAGAGAACGGCCAGACTGTTTAAGATCACTAATTGATCCAGTCTCTCAAAATTTTGAATTAGTCTCTTTACAGTTGCTGAAGTTAAATCACTAATCCCCCATATAATGTACGAAAATGGCGAACTGTTGCTGCCAAACTATTTGCAAAATATTGCTCAATAATAAAAATGCGTTGTTCATTTGTGTAACGTTTAATTTTTAATAACCCTGAACTGTCAGCTGTCACGCTGTATTTTTTTTTTGGTTGGCAACACTACCGCACAAATGGCGTGAAAATTAAAATCTTGCATGTATTTTGGGACATCCTTTAGTTAAGCTAGGCCATTGTAGCTTTTCTTCAGTTGCACATTTTTATAGTTGACAGAGAGAGTACGCATCACGCTGAAAAAATTGTGGTAAGGTAGTTTTTACTTATTTCTTATAGATTAGCTGGTCTATTACGATTGTACATCAGGTGTGCGAAATTTATCATACACTAAGTGTAAAAGTTATACCACAATCTACTGTTGAAATTGAAACTTGGGCCAAAAGTTGTAATAATTCCGTAATTTTTTTTGTCTCTTACACATCAGATGTTTTAGAAGAATGTAATATTTGTTTTAGTAGTTTTTGTAAGTGTTTAGTGGCTTTTCTCTCTTTCCGAGACGACCCAATTCGAGACGTTGTGAATGGTATGTCGAAATTCAAAGCCCATAGTAAATAAGCCCAAAGTTTAAAGATTTTATTTGTTAATGAAAACTGTCCGCAACATTGTAACAATTTTGACTAATGCAGCATTGATTTATTTCTTATAGTTTAGCTGGTTTATCATGGTTCTTTATCAGCTCTTTTATATTTTGAATTTTTATATGTCAACGTCAAATGCGCATCTTGCTTTTTGAGAAGACAGAAGTTGACTTCTGCTAAGACGACATCCAGTAATTTCTTATAGTTTAGCTAAGTTTATATTGTTCTTCCACAGATGTTCCAGATATTTAACTTTTATATATATCAGTGAATGATGTTTATGACACTGAACAGCTTTTATCAAAGTTTCATTGCTTTATTTCTTATAGAGTAGCTGGTCCACTATGGTTCTATATCAGCTGTTCCACTCTTCGAAATCAAATCCTGAAGTCCTGCTCAAGCCGAAATGCTATACAACAAAAAAAGTTTCATTTTAAACCGTCCAGTAACCACGAAAATTTGCGCCTACAAACAGGCAGATAAAAATTAAAAAAATCATGGATTAATATTTTTTTACTGTTTTTACATTCCCATGGATTATTTTTAAGTAAATATGTTCAATGTACAGATACAACTTTTCACTGTTATCTTATAGAATAGAGATAATCGTTCTCCCGAGTGGGAATCAAACCCACAGCCAATCACGCTTACTTACACTCAGACTTTGTCCCACTGCGCCAGGATGCCTTAGAATAAAATTAATTAAGCCAAACAGGCAATATCATCTATCTATCTCATCTAATAACACATAAAATATTAAACATATCTTTCTAACTAACGACCTTATATCAATCAATACCTTCTTACAAAAATTATAGAACATATTACATGAGAAAATGCCAGTAAACTCAAGACTTCCCTGCCGCATCTGGTACACATTTAAGCAATGTAATGACGTCAATAAGGCAGTCAGAGCATTTGCCCTTTACTTCAACGAAGATGAAGGAACAAAAACTTGTTGTTTCCTTCTCTCATACATTTCCCAGCATCCCGATCTCTGTCTAGGGTCGGCTAAAATTTTTCCGAGCCGTTAGGTGATACCCCCATGAAAACGACTAGAACATGCTTAGCTTCGAATGAAATCATTTGTTTTCATCTAAATAATAGAACGTTTTTTGTAATGGTTTGTAGTTTTTTAGGGTAAGAAATATTGAACTGCTTTTTCTTTTGTACTACTTGTAGTTGGCTTTAGTAGGTAGATTCGTTATTATTTTTTTATCTATATATTTGCTGTCTGTACATGGAATATATATGAGATAAAAATATTGGGGGCAATCAATGTAATAGAATACAAAATAATGATTTTTAATTTTTCTTTCTGTTTGTCTGTGCGTTTGTGGACGCTAATCTCAGAAACGGCTTAACCGATTCAAACGCTATTTTGACAAACTTCCCTTAACATTTAGTGTTAGTTAAAAAATGACAACCGTTTAAGTTATTAATTTAACCATTGTTTGAGTAGGCGGGCGGGTGAAGGGCGAACCCGCTAGGTGGTCGCTAGTAATAATAATATATGTATTGAATTTTTCAGTCTGATTAAGCAATATAAACCAAAGTCGTTAAATGGACGGAAAATGCTAAATAGAGGAAAAGACATAGTTGTGCAGTGACACAGGTTCTGATTGTATAAGCGATGGGTGTGAGTTTATTCCTCACTTACACATATTTATTTAGGTTGTTACAAAAATATAGTTTTGTGATAGTTATTGGCTTATTAGTCAGTTTTCTTATATATATATTTTTTATTTATATTAAAAGCCACTAAAAGAGTGAGTGAATGAATGAACATAGTTATCACATTATCACACTTTTTTTTGTAGATTATTACAAAAAGTCTTTAAGTTGTTTGAAGTTACAGTGATTTAGTTAGTAAGTTATTAATTATAATATATTTATTATATATTTATTATAATATATTAATTATAATCTTATATTTCAATATTTATTTTTTACAAAATTGTAACACTAAAAGAGCGAATGAGGAGCAGCGTATTAGTCAAACCAGACAAGTTGTGGTTGGTCGAGCGACAGGTATTGATGACGTCATCGCTCACGACCAATCCCGACTCCGCTTAACTGATTTCAGTTCGGGCGAGGAATTCAAATTTGCTCATGAAACTAATGTTGAGCTAACTCGTTTAAAATACTATTTTAGTATTAATTTTGTGTATATTTGCTTCTATTTTATTTTATTTCATTACCTAATGGTGCATTGTTTGGTTTATTTCTAAGCGTTCAAGAAGGTCGCATATACAAATTCTCTAAGTAGATATTTTTTTGTAAATTCACGATTTTATATATATATTTAGCAGATATTTATATTTAGCATATCAGGTATAGTCTGAGAGAATCTAATGTCAAGGTACTCCAATTTTTATTTTCCGCCCGAAGTCTAGACATTGCGTGATGAGTGGCGGAACTCAGCCCGCGCTTTGTGTTACCAGAGAAATGAAAATAATTTAAATATAATCATTCCCCCTGAGTAGGGATCGAACCCACAACCAATCGAAGTTGCACTCAAGCGCTGTCCCACTGTGCCACGATTGAGAAATTGCAATGCCGCAGCTCATTCAATTCCGCGGAATCGATATGTAGGGTCGATCGATCCCGCATCAATGATATAAAGTTTTAAAATCGAATTGAATGTGACTATAGGCTTTCTTTAATAATCGACTATTCAAATTATCTTACATTATGCTACATGAATTTCTTTTCTAACAAAATGAAAAAATATAGCTCAAGGTATCAGTCTTCAAACAACTTTGTCACTAAAAGCTTCAGGATAATTAAAAAAAAATTGAAGTGTTATACAACACACTAAGACAATTTTCTAATAATGTTTTTCAGTTTAATTATAGTTTTAATCTATCTTATTCATATAACCCAATCACCTAACCTATAGTGATAACTTTTGAAAATACACTAATAAGAAACTAATGACATTTAGTCGCATCTGTACTTTCCATTCATATATATTAATAGGCGAGCGTCAGGTACTCTCCTCTGATACCATAGGACTCAAATATTGCCATGTTTTATGTATTATATTTATTCTACTTCAAATATTTGCACCAATTTACAATTATTTTCGAGATCTGCGTTTTGTTGGTGCGCGATACGGCGGAGTAGCGGGGGAATGCGGGGTCCCGTTTTGCGGGAGCGTCTCTTGCCACGGTGGTCTCTAAGGCACCAAGACGGACTCTGTAAATATGTAATAAAAAAAATCCCTTATCCAATCACTGCCTTAGTAGGTGATAAGTGAAATATTTTTTCAACTATAAAAAGTTGCCTATTATATAATTGCATGTAAATTAATTACTAACAAAACTCATAATATTTTAAAGCTTCCAAAAAGCTTTATTCAAGATTTAATTTTATTTATGGTTGCTCTCTAGCTTAACCGTTTTGTAACAAATAGTCAACTAATATTATAATGACATCATCAGTCACGACTAATATACCTTAATTGAAATGAATTACTGTTAGGTATATACTAAAGTGCAATAAAGTATTTAGTATTTATTATTGTTTTACTGCAAAATAAGAATGAGAGGAAAGTGAATTTATTAATTATACAGTTCTTTCGACGTATATATATATAGAGCGACCCGCTCGCTGCTTCGCCTGCGTAAACTACACGACTAAACTATTTCGTATTTTCGCCGCCCGATTTATTATTTAAATCACAAACTTTGCTTAAATTTATTCTATTATATATGTAATTAAATAAAGACTTTGAAATGAAATAAACACTTAAAGTTAAGAGAAGTTTACTAAAATAAAATGGCAAAACTGTATTTAGATCGGTTAAGCCGTTTCTGAGATAAGCGTGCAGAAGCGCACAGACAAAAATAATTGTCATTCAAGTAATTGTTTTCGGTTCTATTACAGTGATAAATGCCCCTAAAATAATATTTGTTTCATATATCTTCATTGTACAGACAGTAACCAGTTACATTTTTATTATGTCTATAGATTAGATATATTTAGGAATAAAATAACCAAAATATATATTTCTATTAGTTATATATAGATGATTTTCGAGGCAACGCCCGGTGAGGTTTTTGTATTATAGTGTTGAGAAAATTTTCGTTTGAAAAAATATTACATCTGAAGGTCGTCGAATACGGCGATTGGTGAGCGAAGCGAGCAGGGTCGGGCCGCTAACTCAACGCCGCGCTTTGTCTTGTTGATAAGAGTGGAAAACTGAAAATAATTAAATTAAGATCATGCCTCCAAGGGGGAATCGAACCCACAATCAATCACGATTACAGTAAGACGCTGCCCCACTGTGCTGCGATGACCATGGTAATACTAGTATAATTTATCATTTAGTTCTTTCTTCTGATAAAATATATGCTTTGTTGACATTTTGCAACAACTTTTACTTTCGGCACTTTTCGAATGAAACATTTCTTGTTAAGTTGCGATATTTTACACCACTTTTTGTTTCACTAGACTAGAAATTTTAACTCATTCTCCCGAATAATATGCTTAGAAATATAGATAATAATATTATTTTTAGTTTTCAGATATATTTCAATTACATACATTATATTACGTACTATTAATACAGCTTGTTTAATGTTTATACCAATTTTATTAGTAATTGACACTGAACGTTCTGTGGAAGTAATACATCAGAATTAGCGCTGATTGGCGGAGTGATGACGTCATCAATATGTAACTGCCACCCGCATGACCGCTATGAATATCAAAGCTGTGTGAATTTCGTTTTGAATTTTGCATTTATAGATGCATGAAAAATGTATAATATTTTCTGTATTGCATTTAAAAATTACATAGGTAAAGCAACTCACATTGTTAGTCGACAAGGATGGAGTGTTCTCTCTAAGAGATATCTTCCAGGCACCCTGTGGAGGTAGATGACTAACAACTAAAGAAGTTACAATATGGTGGAATTAAAAAAACCGCCGGGGTTCACGGAAGATTGGGGTTCCCATTTGTATACGGACGGCCTATCTGCCAGTCCGGAGATTCTCATACCCACGTCCGGGTCCCCAATCAGGCTGGGATCAAATCACATAAAAAAAAATGGTGGAATTAGAAAAAGAAAAACAAAAGCAATACATAAATACAAATTACATCTATAACATACATATGTAATTGATGTAATTTGTATTTCTATACATATTTCTTTTAGTTTGTGATGTGAAACATTCTATTTTGTTATTATGCACTCAGTTTTTAATATAAATCAAATAAACAAACTTGTTCGGCTCTAGTGCCAACGTGCGATTAAGTGATGAATATTAATATTACATTTTGAAATTTTAACATTCTTGTTATTTACAATTTTTACTATTCATACATTCATATGCAACCATTATGTTATCCATTTAACATTGTAGGGCGTTTCTGATTGCTTCACCTGATATTTTTACATTTTTCATCGTCTAGCTATTTATGGTCCTGAAGTAGCTGTATTCGTAAGTTCTAGGTAAATCTAATATAAAGCAAAAATCACGCAAGAAGTAATGTTGATAGAAAACACAAGTTTATAATTAAAAATTGTAATTTTTTTATTGAATCATATAAAATATTGCTCAACAATAAAAATACCTTGTTCTTTTGTGTAGCGCTCCATTTCTAACAACCCTGAACTGTCAGCTGTCACGCTGTATTTTTTTTTGGTTGGCAAAACTTTACCGCATAAATGGTGGGAAAATTCAAATCTTGCGTGAATTTTGCGTGAATCTGTAAGTACCCTTACTTTGGCAAGACGATTTTCCGAACCGCGGTCAAGTTTGGTTTTACGGTTTGGCAATAATTTTTTTTTTAAATGGCTGTCATTTTAATGCTTTTTATAAGCACTAATTTCAACGTCAAAACTGAAAACGTAGCAGTTTCGTTTGCCGTGAAGTTGGCGCGTAATACAAGGGTCGCTGGCCGTCACACGACTGAGTTTAAAGGCACTGGCCGCCCGGTTCAATTTTTAAATTACAAAATTATTTATTGACGATTAATTGTTTAATTAGTTAAGAGTTTATTCAGCCATTAAAAAATAATGTGCATGGAGATTTTTCTAGTCGTAGTACAATTAATTCAGTTTATTGTTTGTTTTAATATTTTCTTTATTTTTATTTACATTTTGATGGTAGCACCGAAATTATAATTATGTTGTATGTATAGTTAATTATAAAAATTCCTACTTCCTCTTCCAGTAGCTGAAAAAAATAAAACTATTCATATTAAGGCTAGTTGCTTAAAACATTTGGTTAGTACTAATAATGTATAGTTTACATTTCTTATTTAAAATGTTCTCAAGATTTTATAATTAAAATAAGAGAGTACCCTTTACTTTAATGCTAGAATTTGTAGAAATTGTCAAAGTAAATATTTTACAATTTGTATTTTTATTACCTTATTCTACATAATAATATAAAACTTAAATGAAAGGTATTCTGATAATGAGATTTTATTCACTAACATTTGGAAGTGGATATTGATTTTTGATTAATATAGTCATAACCAAATTTTGTATTTTGCTGTGTCCTTAGCGGAAATTCAAGCTTCACGCTTTTTCCCGCCTCTGGTAGGCGTCTAGGGTCTCCCTTAGTGCCAAGACACTCCGTTCTCCACTTTACACCCAATATCGAGAGATTGCTTAACAATTAACGATATTTACTTAACAATTATTAAGACTTATGATAAGTAGGTTCTAAGGTAGTTGAACTGTTAGTATCTTGTATTGCTTAATAGCCGAAATACGTTCAACCGAAATTCCGTCCCTGACTCTTTTTAACGTTACACGTGACTCTAGCTTATTATTTATTATATTAGTGTTCTATTTTTTCGTAATATTAAAGTTTAGTGCTTTGTGTGTTAGTATTTAGATACTTGTATCAACAAATACTTTCTCATTTTTGGGGCATTTCACACCCAGTGGGCAGCGAAAAGATTGTGAGGCTCTGGATTTCGTTCATAATTTGGCTTATTTTATATGTATAGCCTGAATAACTAATCATTATTATTATTATTTTTTTAAAGTTAGAGATTACAAATATTTAAAAAAAATTAAGAAACGGATTTTCAACAAAGAGCTTCTGATTCAAATAAATGGATTTAATAATAAATAAATAGTAGTTGCTTGAGCATATTAATGGCTTTTGGTAAAAAAATACTTTTTCATATATTAAGCCGCTTTGCGCTTTGATTTCGCATATTTTTGTATTAAAAAATATAAATATCATGTAAAAAAAATTTGAATTATATCTCAATTTCTTTAAGGAGATACATGAACTAAAGTATGAAGTTGCCGTATGCCGCGCTGCAATGGGCGGTAACCTTACAGTTATCGCTCTGTGTGCATGTAGTTGAAGAATTGCTCATATCGCCAGTGAAGACTGGCTGGTATGTATAACCATTGTTAACTGTACACTTTATATTGGAAAGCTCGAAAAAAATATTTAGGACTTTACTCCTGTTGTTTTTTCCGAACGCTACGATCTGGAAGCTTTCAAGCTTCGAGTGTACAGATACCTTCACCCTCAAGAACGGCAGCGCGTCCACAACTTGTCTGTTGTTATAGATGTCTATGGGTAAAGGTTCATTTACAAACAAGGTGTCATTCCGTTCATTTCTACCCTTTTTAAATACAAAAAGCAAGCGGAAGTTAAGAAATGCGGAGAGACCGGAGAAATAACGGTGAGAATATGAGACAAAAGATCTGTTCTAATTTTGAGAAAAGAACAATTAATGAAGTCGGTGCTGTAAATTGTTTGACGTTTAATAAATGAAGCATGCATCTATCTTCTTATTTTGAATAAAATTATTTGACTTTGAATGACCCATGAGTTCTAATAAGAATTCAAACATTAGGTTCCAAAATGAACTTGCGTAGATAGGTTTATTACTAAAATATGTGTATGAAATACATTTTTGAAGTTACGATTTATCTATATTTTTTATTAATATAACGTCAATATTTCTCTAATACGAAAGAAAACTTATTCCACATTCGCTAAGTTTAGAAATATGGCGGAAAGTGAAGAAGGAAAAGTAGAATTTCACTAAGGACGTGTGACGGACCTTAAAATATATTTTATATAAATTTAAAAAATACTTAATAAACTTAAAATATATATATATATAGATACTCACTTAATCGTCTATTGAGCGCAATCAACTGAATGCGACTTGCGTCACATAAAATAATTTAACAAGCAATCTACATCCCCTCCAGAGTAGAGGTCGTTACTATATGTTATTCCATTTTTTGTTTACTTCCAATCATCCTTTGCTTATGGTCAGAAAAAATAGAGTTTGTCTATTTGTTGATGATGTAGAGTTTGTGAATTTACATTTTGTAACATTTTTTTAATGGGTATTTATATTTTTGCATTTTTTTTAAAAGAAATTAAAATATTAGACATTGGTTAATTATATAACGAGTATTATAATGTGAGCTACTTAATACTGACGCCATTCTGATTCAGTAAGACTTATCTAATAGATCACGATAAATGTAGGTTCAAATATTTTATTAAAATATTATATTATGTTAAAAACATCTGTACGTTTGCGATGCGTAACAACGAAATGCTTTTTTTGTACCCTAAACAGTATCTTTGACAAATAATTATATTTCTTTAATAAATATTATTTATATTCTAACTAATATCACAAATGTCAAAGTAAGTCTGTTTGTCTGTCCATTATTCTTGAATGGCTTAACCATTCTTTTATTTTCATCTTTCAAAATTTAACGCGAGAGAATGACATGTGTTTTTATACCGCATTCATTGCCATTTATTTATTTTTTAAAAAAGCAAAAGCTAAGGCAAAAGGAAACGAACTAAATGTTCGTTTATTTTTGTTCCACCGTAATTCGTCCAACGCTTATTAATTTCCGACTTTATATAGAACATTGTTAAAATTAAAACAAATAATACTTGTAATATAAACATAAAACCCAGCTATTTAAAGATAAATAATATTTTCATGTCTTGTGGCTAGACAAAGAGCGGCGTTGATGTCCGCCACTGAAAACCCAATGACTCGGATTCGGGCGGTAAGTGGAGTACGGAGTGTCTTTACACTAGGTTCTGTCTGACACCCTATTATGTGGGAAAATTATGAAGCTTATTTATTTATAAATAAACTGTTAAAAATGTAATTAAAAAGTACTTTATATATTTTGTTATAGTAATAATTTGTAATTTTGGTAGTTAATAACATACTCGTTAATATCTCACGTATAAACGCTAGGACAATAGTAATGTCAATACACGCAGTCACACTGGCGTCTCGCCAGACACTATCCATCTATATTAATGCTTTTGAATGAGGGCGCAAAAAGTTCATGAGTCCATTACGCAGTGGGATAGCGTCTGGCTGTATACGCGATTGATGTGGGTTCAATTGCCGGGGAATGGAACTGGAGCACCGGAAGTGGAAAGTTCTACTATCACACTTGGCTTAGTGGTTAGGCTAGCAGGGTCCCGCCGCTGGTGTTCACGGAAGACTCGCGATCCCGTAGTATCGACTTGTGGCCGTCGAGGAAGTTTTGTGGGTATACAAACAGCCTATACCTGCTAATCCGGATAACCCAATCGAGCGGATATCCGTAACGAATTTTCACACGTTAAAATAAGGCATACGGTATAAACAATAAAGGAAAGTGCTTTACTACGTTTCCAGACTGCCATGAGTTGAGAATAAATTAATATTCTTAAAAGAAAAATATATAAGAAACTTTCATTTAAGTAATGCAATACCAAATATACATATATCCCCATAAATCTGACCCTAGTTTACATCCTACTACCCTTCCCACTAATGGGGTTGCCAAATTACCTATCTATTTAATGTCCCGAATGGGTAAACGAATTAGACTGGCAACTTTGTAACGAATTTAACTTTGAACTGTTGATTCATATGAGGCTCCTTTCGTTTTATTACTAACGTTCTGTCCAAGTAAGATATATTAAAAAACTTTACCCGAACAGGGTAAATATTTTTTTTTAATATATCATTTACTTATAATATGTATAATAATTATTACAATCTTACACAAAACCTTGAAGGTGTTTTAACACCCTGTCTCTTGGTTTTTTTAAATAAAGTTTTCTTAAAACCCGTTCTTTTTTAATCGATTTACTCGTTTCCCAGATAATATCGAATAAAATGATAGACTAACAAAATACAATAACACGAACATCATTCAATATTAAATGTGTCAAAAACATTAAATAAGATTTAATTCATTGTGTAAACTTTTTAAATCTTTTGTCGGGTGCAATGGACCGTCTGGCCCTTACGTGTGTAGATGTATAAAACAGAATATAACTTAATATTTTGTTGATTTAAATATATTATCACATCAAAAACATAAATGTGAAAATAAGAGCCAAGTTCAATATCAAGAATGTATGTGGTTTTCACAAAGGAATGCGATGTAAGTGCCAAGTTCTGTAGCCAATCCAAGCACTTATTTTAAAGTAAGTAAATACATTGAAGTTTAAAGTTTGCTTATGAAGAATAAGCAAGCTACCTTATTATAAAAAATCTGAAATTTTTAACTATATTTGGAAAGTTACTTATTACATAATTATACAATTTTAAAAATAGCTTCTAGTAAAAATCAGCTTTTCAAGTAAAAGTTATTCTTATATATTCTCTTAGTAAAAAATATTTTCATGTCTTTGCTTTGGTAAAACAAAACAAACAGCACAGCGTTCAGTTTCACCATTAGGCCTGCAATGTATCGAATTCAGACTGAAACATTTTTAACTTTCCTTTTGCTTATTTACACTAATTACTGAGAGCTTAGTGGTGAAGGCCAACACTGTGCTTTATTTGACTTTCTGTTATTTTTGAAAATATTTGTAATACGAAGTAATGCCTCTTAGTGTGACTATTTTTCGTCCAGAATATAATAAATCCGATTATTGCATTTTATATCAAAAATCAAAGAAAGCTTTTAAAATCATAAAATTCAAATCTACCATTCCTATACTTGGTAACGTGCATCTAGCTTATTGGACGCCAGTGATTCGACCGTTTTCCCTTACAGTGGTACAACAACACTGTTTGGGGGAAAACGTCGGATTCAATTTACGCGCTGAAATTTCAAAATTTTTACATATGATGGAATAAATTGTGTTTAATCATGTTCAAATGAAATACAAGTTTAAATAAAATTGAAAAGCTTCGTAAGTTTTACATTTTTCTTGAAAAGTGTGAAAAGTAATAGTAAAGTGAAAAGTAATAGTTTATTCAATTTATTTCAATATCTTGTAAACGTATATGACATGTACAACTTGTTTTTTTAAAATATGAATGAGCTGTATGCTGATTTATTTTATATTTATACTTACATTAGAGGCCGTCGTGGCGCAGTCGGATAGCATCTGATTTCAAACAAGATTGGGTTCGATTTCCACTCGATGGAATTATCATGATTTATATATTTTCATTTCTCCGCTCTGGTGAAAATAAAAAAGAGCGGTGTCTAGCTCCACCACACAGCATGCGATGTCTTGAATTCGGGCGGGAAATTTAAAACGGAGAGTCTTGACACTAGGTTATCTCTGAGCGTGAAGCTGAAAATAAATATATCTTCATACTAAGAATAATGACATTAAAGTTGTTTTATTCTTTCATTTTCATTTTCTTTTATTATTCTATATATTAATTCGTGAAGGAGAATATTTAACAAATTGAAGTTTATACGAAGAAAACGTGCGAAAAGGCAATATTAAATAAAAATTAAGTGTAAACGTCGAAATCAAATAAGTTTACTCAAAATAAAAAGATACATGCTTCATTTTTTTAACGTCAAATAATTTACCACCGGTTCACTAAAATTAATGCATCAGACCTGAAAAGATCCGGCGTAAGAAAAAATATATTAAATATTTGTTTGACAAACACTTTTATTTAAGGCAATTCATATTTTACGCGGCACCGAGGCTTCTGTAATATTTTATTATGAAGTATAGATACTTTATACTTTATTTTTTATATTAATAAATACGTACAGTTAGCGGGGTCGGCACAGATACACTTGTGCAAAGACACTTCTTTCGCCACTTGTGTATGTGAGGAATAATAATATTTGAATCATTCTCATTTAGATTTCATTATGTGGTGTTAAGTTTAGCTACTCGACGGGTAATGTCTCGAATTCGCGGGTAAAGGCTCTCTGACTACCTTGCGGGAACGACCCCTGCATAAATAATATAAGATTAAAATAAATCTGTCGTGGAAATCATTTATAACTTTTGTGTACACAACGATTGTGTATTGAATTTTTTTAATAGTTTGATTTAAAAGTACGGGAAAATAAAGCCATGTGTTTATTTTTGTAAGATAATAGAAAATAAATTAATTAATTACTGAAAAGTTTTAAGTTTTTTTCACTTACAATATGTTTAAAACTTATGATATATTATTGGATAAAGGAAGTTACCTGAGAATTATTTCACAGAAAAAAAAAACATGTAAATTACACTTAGGTCATAATTCATAATGATTTCTTTATTCCGAAAAGGTTTAAAATTCCTAGCAAGAGGCTCCTCGCTTCGAGCGTTATAATAAAGGAAAAAGTAGAACAAGATAATACATATGTAAAATTTGATGAAGGGTTAAATAGGGTTGAAGTTGGGATGGAGAAGGCATAGCTTTTATGTTAGGCCTTAAATAGGGTGGGTTACGTATGGTCTGTTCTTACAGTAAATATTTTTACAGTATATATTTTGTTTTCTTACGGAAATCGTCGCTGTGGGAAGGCATCTGGGTTGCCCACTCAACACGCAATTCCTCGATTTCAGACGGAGAGTGCTGAACGGAGTGCCCTGGGGTTTTCTCTGACTTGCCTGCCGCTCTAATGAACTTGAACACTCTGGCTTGCTTGCAGAAAAAGCGACAAGCTTACCAAAAAAAATTGTTCTCTTGAGGCAATCGTGGTGCTGGGGACAGCATCTGAGTGTAAATGCAGTGGTTGGTTATACCTAAATTATGTTTCTTTTTCCGCTCTAGTACGACATAGCGCAGTGAGTAGTTCACTTAATATTTCAGTTTTATTTTCTAAATTTGGGCGGATAGTAAAAAACAGAGTGCTATGCGGGAAGGCGTTAAGTTCTAAAAAATTTTTTTATTAATGTATCTATGAAAATATTTCCACGATATGGTATCGGGTATAGCTACAGAAATTTAGAGAAACTAGTTGAGGCACCCCGATTTCCACGTTGTGGGGTTAGGTTATGAACTGCAACACTTTGTACAGTGTATTTATTTCATCAATCTTTTTATATTAACATTTGTAGTATTTGCATATGACTATTCATGTAAATGAAATAAGTAAAGTTTAAATTGTATATATATTAGAAATACCCGCCAGGGTTCGCAGAAGACTAGACAGCTTTCATGATCTCGGCTAGTAGTCTACGAGGAGGAGCACCATAAGGTTTAGTTGGTAGTCTGCCGGCCTACTACTAGCCCTATATTTCCTGAATTTGAACCCTCGATTTTCGGTATACATTAATAAACCTTTTTCTTTATGTTAAAAACAGGTACATTTAAATACTAAAGTCAATCGATTTTCCATATTTCTGAACTACAAATTGAATTAAAAAGGCCATGTTATTACATATTTCTTTTAAATTTAATATATATAATTCTATTTATTTATTTTTTATAGTCCGCTTGACCTAACAGTCCTCCTATTTATGATAATATTAAACAAGGTACAAACGATAAATTGCTATGAACAAAACTCATATTATAACCGTACCAAAATCCCTCAAATTCCTGTGTTGTAAGCCGCTTAATTCAAATAATTGTTAACGTAATCTGTCCCTTTATTTTACGGCACAATCCCACCCTTTAATTAAGGGAATTGAGATAAAAATGACCGAAAACTCGCCTTTGGCTATGAAAAATTACCTTCTAACATTATTTGGGTACAGTTATGCTTTTCGTTCAGTTTTACGTTTTTTTCCCGCATAGAAGGAAAGCCAGAAAACCTAGTGTCAATTGCGTAAGTGGTAAACGGGCTACGTTTTGCCCAAGGCCGAGACATTGCGTTTTCAGTAGCGGAACTCAACGCCGCGCTTTATTTTGTAACCAGTGTGGGGAAATGAAAATGATTTCAATACAATCAATCCTCCGAGTGGGAATCGAACCCACAAACATCGATGGGATTCCGAGCTGGTGGTAGCTTCCGGTAGAACTGATAATACTGACATTTCATATTAATTCATGATTCGAAAGTACTTGTTTATGTGCTTGCAATGCTCGTAAATAGCCGATTTAAATAAAGAATATTTTGATTTCAAGTTTATGAAAATAAAGTTCAATATTAAATGGAAATATCGATTTTTAGACCATTTATATTATGAGTATATTAAAACTATTGACAAAAGTCTTATAGTTTTTTTAAATGATATATTATAATTTAGATACACATTAATTATTAATTTAATACAACAGACACACACACACACATAAATAGATACTACACACACACTTAGCATGTGTTTGACTGACAATCACTTTTGTATATAAACAGTGATTGTTTTATACAAAAGTGATTGTCAGTCGGCCGGTGACTTGTATGCAAGTCACCGCGTTAGCGCGTATTTTACGTCTACTTGTAAATATATAAAGGTTCATCGGGTTTTGAACTCACTACCATATGACCAATTACATCTCAATTCCATGACAATACGCCTTTTTTATTTAAAACTCTATTATTAAAAATACATTTAACACTTAAAGTAAGATGAAAACACGAACAACTAACAATTTCAAATTCTAAGACGAGCCTCTCTCTGTAAGTAGAGCAGTGTGTCAAGTCAGCTGCATAATGTTCCATATCATTTTTTTGGTCCATCAGTGGGCCTTTTACATACATTAATAATTAAAAGACCGTTCAGAATAATGTAATGAAGAAAAATGCTATGAAATAAAATTATATCAGTATAGTACAGTGGCCATCGTGGCACAGTGATACAGCATCTGACTGTAAAGGCGATTGGTTGTGGGTTGAATGCCCACTCGGGGGCATTATGTATAAAATATTTCTCTGCTCTGATACCTTGTTAGGTTTGTGTTCAAAGCGCGGCGTTGAGTTCCACCACTCAACATGCAATGTATCGATTTCGAGCGGAAAGTGGAGAACGTAGTGTTTTAACTCTAGGTTAATTCTGGCTACGATGCTATGCAGGAAAAAGTGTGAAGCTGAATATCAGTATATCTTGTTAACAGGCCATCCTAGCACAGTGGACCAGCGTCTTATAGAAAATACGATTGGTTGTGGGTTTGATTTCCACACGCGGCAAGGACTTCATTTTAAATTAAAATTATTTAAATTTCTCCGCATTGTTAAGACAAAGCTCGGCGTAGACAGACAGACATGACGTTAAGTTCTTTCTGTCTTTTAGATAGGTTGAATAAAAAAAATATTTTCAAATATCTTTCAAAAAAGTACATTATACATACATTCATTATATGTACATTATATACAATTATTTTTAAGCATCTCAATTTTTTATATTTTAAATAATTACATAGCTTTATGAAATAAGAGAACTTTTAGCATAAAGCTGTCTTTATAGCCATGCTAAAAATAAATGATTTAAAGTAACTTTTCTCGAAGTATATTGAACTTATAATTATATCAAATTATGCTTAAAAGTGCAATTTATACCAAATTTATGTTTGTTTCAGATTTACACCTTTTCGCGCATATCAAGGTAGACAGAGAGAAAGTAGTGTCAAAACACTGCGTTTTTTTCACTTTTCGCATAAACATGAGAACACCTATGTATTTAGAAAACGAGCGCTTGAACGGTTTTCAAGAGGCGCAGTTTCAAATCCCGCTGCGTTCAACATTTCATACGTTTTCTAAATATAGGATTTTCAATTTCAAATGTGTGGATAACTCTTAAAAAAACGTTATAAATATTCGAGAACACCACTCAAGTTACAATACTTGGTGTGCCATTGTATTCATCTCAACAAAAAAAACAAAAATAATTTTACTGCAATTAAAATATTAAATGCAATTAAATACACCGAATAGTGTTGTATAATGTTCTTAATCCATAATGATGAATAACAGTTATTACAGAGCCGTGATCATTGAAGCGCGGTTCAAAAGTGACCTGTGACCCACTCCGGCGCAGATAAATTGCGGCAATACTTAGAAAATTGAATGTATACTTTAATGAGTAGATGGTAGTAATAATCTATAATGTTGGCTTTGTGTTTTAAACCGCTATATGGTGCTTAGCAAATTCGCTTGAATGGAGGTTACAGCTTCAAATAGAGAATGAGAAAAAATCGTTTGTTTTTAAATTCATTGAATAGAAAACGTAGTAAAATCACTCCCCTTTGCCCACCACCTCGGAAAGTAGTGTTTGGATCAAACTCTCCTGTTCCTAGGCTCTGCAGGTTTGTTAATGAGTACAGTGACGTACTAGATTTTAACAAAATTTCGTGAGGAATTGTCTTTTATTTCATTTTGGATTAATTGTTTGGTTAGGTTTGCTGAAGCTCCCTTTAGGAGCTCATTATACTTTTGCTTTCTTGCATGCTGTATCCGCCTGTAAGTGTTTGTTACACTTAGATTAAGTGTTATTTACTATGTGTCTTTTTTATGTATGTACCCTGCAAACAAATGTTGGTGGAAAAAAGAAATAAATAAATAAATTGAATAAAAGAAAAAAAATATTAATTTTATGTATTAGAGAACGGAGTCTGTTAACAACATTGGGGAATGGATGAAGCTAAATAAAAATATATATGGATTACTATTTCCCATTTCAATTACACAAATAAAATGCGTTTTGCTTTTTTCCCGCATATCGCTTTATTATACACAACTATTAATACTTGAAGCACAAAAGGCGGTCTAATCGCTAAACAGCTATCTCTTCCAGTCTCCAGACAACCTTAAGGTTAGGAGACTTATAAGCTCGTGTTAAAACATACATAATACATAGATAATATCATCGACATGATTGCTAAGTACCGATGCTTGCTTTGGTCGCACTTTTTCTTACTAGAGCCGGGAAATAATTGAAATGTAACCATAATAATTAATTAATAAATATATTTGAGAAAAGAAATTCTTACATAATTTATATGAATCAATAAGCAATAATATTTCTAAAAATATCAGAAAGATATTAAAATAATAAAAATCAAAATACGTAATAAAAATACATAATTCAATGTATTTAAACACAATATAATAATTAATTTTATATAAAATATATAAACAAAAAATGTTGTTACGTCGGGCCTTCGCTGTAAAACGTCCTAATGAGCGTGACCTATTTCTTGGTCATTGAACGATTATCGGCTTAATTATTAAAAACCTATCGAAAAATTCACTATAAAAATTATTTACAATATATGTTACAACTTACATTTTAAAAAAGACATATTTAGAAAACGTATAAAAATTTGAACGAAGCGAGATTTGAACCAGCACCTCTTGAAAACCATTCAACGGTTTGAACGGTTTTCAAGAGAATTTTTACACGTTTTCTAAATATGTCTTTTTCAATTTCCTTAATGTGGGAATAACACTTTAAAAAATGTAAAAAAAAAACTTACATTTAATTTAAAACTACATCTTCTATAAGTTTTATAGTTTTGATTGCGGTTCAATCACTGCTCACTCAGTTAAGTTTCAGTTGCGCATCTCGTGGCCCCATTGACGCGTAACTCGTTGCCTTAGCAACGTACAATGCACATGTCACTTTAAATAAAGTGTAAGAGAAAACACACTTTATTAGTTTAATATGTTTCTTATGCATTATCATAAAAAAATATTGGCTTTCTGCACTTCTTCTCCATAAACTTTATCTGAGCCAAATTTTAAACCCAAAAGGGGTTGAAAGTTTTTCCATCACGTATGTGTATGTATAGGCGACTGGTTATAAGTATAGTAATTGTATGTTTTGATGATAGCTTGATTCTCTAAATACAACCTAGGTTGAATGATTATTATTGTCTAGCTTCACCCTTTTCTCCGTATGGTATGGCCTAGAGAACCTAGCACACAAGCATCTCGTATACAGTCAGACATTGTTACAATGAGCCACGATTGCCATATATTGGCGATGGATGAATTAATACTTATCATAATCTTAATAAACATTTAAGCAATTTCTCGTTAATACGGTTCTTGTAAGAGTTATTAGCTTATTAGGTTATATATACTAGGTATTCTCATTATATCAGAAAACAAATCATCCAAATCAGACGATAAGAAATCTAGGTAAATTTAGGGTAAAGTTATATATTTATAATAACATAATAAACAAAAACCAAATATTTTTTTTTTAGTTCAATTCCCACAGACACAGGTTCGAATCCCGCTATGTTCACATTTTATGCGTTGCTAAAGTATCTTTTGTATTTGTATAACATTTAAATAAATATAAAAACCATATTATTCATTCAGTATATATATTATCTGTATACATATTTCATAAGAGCTTTAATAGAAGTGAGGTCACGGCCTGCCTTACGGGATATCATGTAGGTCACTACTTGCTTTTTGCTTTACTACGCCATAAAGAAGCGATTAATTTGATTTATCACGTTTAATATAGATCTACCTGCGTCTGGTTTTGAAGCGAACTCTCTATATAGCTCGAGTTATATTTTATAATTTATTTCCTCATTCAAGACAGTTTTTTTTATGTTCTCTTATCTTTGTGGTAATTACCGAAACTCCACTTTTGACTTGATAGAATCAGAACTCTAAAATAGTATATGTAAATGCAACATATGATAAAAAATTCTCTGAATACGAATGGAACCCATAAACACTTCTCAATTGCACCATGATACCGTTAAAACAAGTAGTAGTGAGGTCAAAGCCCATTCGGGTGAATCCGAAGCTTTTTCGTTTCAGATACTTCTTAAAAGAAATCTGAAGAAAATCGTGAATATATAATAGATATTATAAATACAATTACTGTTTTATTGTATCTAAGTAATCAAAATTTTAAATAATCACTCATGTAATACCTTATGTTATACAATAATTAAATATGATTTTTGGGTTGTAATAATAAGTAGAACTTAAATATATGTTTTTCAATTTCCTAAGTGTGTGATATTTAGTTTATTATTTGAAGCAGGCCCACGGCAGGGAGAGAATTTAGACTTATTGCAAGCCCCTGCGCATATGCTAATATACTAACTTATATAAGGTATAATTATGAAAATTACTGTGTCGCTACACCATTCTCTATTTACAAAAAAATAAAATTGAATAAAAATTAATACAAATGTAAGTTCCACGGATAGTAACATGACAATCTAATTATACAAAAATAATGTTATTTACAATTTTTTTATATATTTTTTTGAATAGAACTTACGTAAAATGCAAAATAGGTTTAATGTACAAATTCTAAAGCACGTTAAAGCACCATATTCCTTTGTGTGCGTTATCTGGGCGTTTGGAACTGAGGATGTTCCCGCTGAGTGTCAACGGCGGCCTGCTTTCATGCTCCTAGATGATGTACAGTACGATATGGAAATCTAGGCGGTTTTCACTCAACGCTTTTGCTTAGTCCAAATGGAGAAATGGTTAATAGAAATTTTGTTTTATCTTCCTATAATACGCTATAAAGCCTTATAGCATATTTATTGGAGTAGATAGCTACATTCTCCGCTTTTAGGGAAAATTTAGAGTAATCATGTTGGATGGCGGAATTTAATGCTGTATATTGATGTTACACTTTTAACACTACTGTTTTAACACACTGTTTGGACCAAGATCCTCAAGTATCTCGATATAAAATTTCATCACAATCGGTTTTGCTGTTCGGCCGTGATGACGTCACAGACAGACAGACAGACAGAATAAGTTACTTTCGCATTTATAATATTAATATATAAATAGCAACGCAGTTGAAACTACAGAAGACAGAAATGGAAATAGACCATAAAGTATATGCAAACGAAGTCGCAGGCGAGTAGTATTATAAATATTCAGAGCAGTTGTAAATGTCAACTTGAAACTACTGTGTACAGTTAGAAAGATCCCAAACTGGTCACAATGGAGTCCCAAGCAAAAAAATAAAGCCTAATGAAATAAATATTTTACAAAGCACCTCCATTAGCGAAGCGTACCAACAGTCCCGAACGAGTTGATTTAAAAGTTTAAACTAATTAACCATTAGGTTGAAAGAGTGTGTTTGTCTCCAGCAAAGCTCGAAAACTAAACGTCAAATAAACATACGGACAAATGAGCGGGCTTCTGTGTAACTGTTAGAATGACATTGTTAAATGAATTAGTTGCTTGGAACGAGTTAACTACTCGATAGTCGTTAGCGTATGTTTCAAATGTAGTGTGAAATTACTAATCAATAAAAGGTTTCTTTACTTCTTAAAGCTCAGTGGTTATATAAACTAGACTTAACAGCTTCTCTCTTTTTCAGAGAGAACCTAGTGTCAAGACACTCCGTTCTCCACTTTCCACCCGAGTTTAGACATTGCGTGTTACTCACGCTTTGTCTTTTAATTATGATCGTTCCTCCGAGTAGGAATCGAACCCACGACCAATTGTGATTACAGTCAGTCTGCGCCACGTTCCACTGCGACACAATAGCGTCTGAAACTAGACTTACATCACTTTATATTGTGACAGGTAGATAGATATATTGCCTTTTTATTTTTTATGTACCATGGATTCAACTCACAACCTCTAGCTTAGTAGTAATAGTCAAAACATTTAAACCAACAGGGCAGTCGCTATTTAGTATTGATTTAAATATACATACATTACTCATAAGATTTTTAATAACAACTAGTAACAATCCCCTATCTTCTTATTTCCTGTCTTTTCTTTTCCATAATGTCTTCATTTAGGAGATGGAACATATGTTAGAATATGTATATGTGTGTGTGAATAATACAATTACTTCTCCAGCGCCTAGGTCGATCTTACAACATTTTATTTTATCTCGCCGCATTTCCTCTTTCCGCCCATTTAACTAACGCCGCACTTTGTCTAAACAGACTGACTGTGAATATATTTTGTGTAAATATAAAAATTCACCCGAGTTGTATTTCAACACACCACCATTGCGTATAGTCAATATATAATTATACATCCCTGTGGCGTTTGTACCTAATGCTTTCATTTATAATAATACATAATATGGTATTTATATAATTTCTATAAAGCGTATAAAAAATTGAACGCAAGCGGGATTTGTACCTGCGCCTCGTGAAAACCGTTCAAGCGCTCTGAACGGTCAACCATGCGTTCTACATCCGGCTACGTCGAAACTCTTAGCGGTCCTACAAGTGCCTACAGTAACACTTTAAAAAAATGTTAAAAATATTTAATAAATAACATTTTCTCTTGCCAAAGGATTGTTTGTAGAATAATCTTTGGGTAGCAGAAATTTGTAAAAATCTCTCTACAGAGATGCTAACTACAAATATAAGTTGTAATAAGCGTATAAGAATTTCGACGCAGCTGGATATAGAGCGCATGGCTTAGCGGTCAGAGCGCTTGAATGGTTTTCAAGTGGCGCAGGTTTAAATCCCGCTGCGTTCTATATTTTATACGTTTTCTAAATACCTATTTTTCAATTTTCTACGTGTGTGAATAGCAGTTTACAAAAATGTTAAAAATGATATGAACCTATTATCAAGACATTTCTCCATTGCACTATCACTGTCAAAACCGTTCTTCACTGTCCCCCTGAAATTTAGACATTGCATATTGAGTGGGAATATTGAACGCCGCATTTTGTCCAGCAGGAGTCCTGCTTTGAAATGAAAAGAATATGAATACAATTCCCCAATTTCCCCCATTCAAAATTTTATTCTGAGGAATATTGATCGATTGTTGATCGATTGAAAATCTCTGATGTAAAATATTCTTCAAAGAAGCAACGTAAAAAATAATGAGTATTTCTTTATAGCTAGGTATATTATATTTCCTTCAAACGCAATATCTAATAAATCCTCAAAAAACTGAAGCAAAACTTTCCGGGGTGTTAGCGGCGACTGGCAATAATAATTTTTATTAGTGTACTAAAATGAAATATTTTAAAAGCGCTTTCGCGGGCTCATGATGGTTTATGATAACTTTTATGGTTCATACGCACGGTAACGATTTATATTGCAGTCATTGGTCAGATTTGGTGCAAAATTATCGGCATTACGTGTTTGTAATTGTAATTTTCACTAATATTGAAACTCATTTCGTATACAATTAGATCGCAATGAATGCATGTGTGCATTCAGATAAATATAATATGCATTCATAATTCATTGGAAGAACATTTATATAATTACTATAGATATTTCGATAGCCTGGTTGGGCGAAGGATAGGTTCAATCTTATATATTTAGGGTTAATCTCGCAAATTTCATACCAATTAAACAAGGGATTAATTTATAACTAGAGGTAAGATGCTTTAAATGATTTTCTAGTTATCCAGGTCATCAATTCAAGGACCTTAGGTTGGTGTTGTGAAAATAATGAATTGGCTATATCCCAGCATGTATGCTATTTTTCAATCAAATCTGATGGCAAGTGGCATAATTTTTCAATATTAGATTATTCCAAATTATCGTTTATATAAAGTAGTTTAAAATAACTGTTTTTTAAATTTTACATCTAATTAATTATTTAGGTTCTATCTAAATATAAGACAGCAGTAACAAATTCTATTCACACTTGAATATAAATAATTTGGGGGATTAAAAGAAACAGTAATCGAGTATAATTAATTGATTTTTTAAATTTTTGTCATCCTGTCTGTTTGTACGCGCACATCTTCGCAGTTAGTTCGGCGGCTTGGAATGAAAAAAACATTGTGGTAATATTAAGCCAATATCAAGTCACCCAGACTTAGGATATATATATAGACTTAGGATAGGACCTTCGAAGAGTGGAGCACCTGATGTAGGATCATAATACACCAGCTAAAGAAATTTTTTTTTATAAAATCATAAACTTCGCGCAATAGTATCGCCCATTAACTAGTACCTTCGTAAAACCAAAGTAAGCGGCACTCTGATAGCTTATATATATATATATATATATATATAATAAAATTACAATATGCTATGCGGGAAAAAGCGTGAAAAATAACTAGGATGGTATTATCTTTTAATACGTACTCCATATCTACTTTAGTAATAAATCTTTTACATATATTAGCGCTCATCACAGTAAAATTCTATACAACTAAATATTGTTCAGGTGTATATATATATATATATATGTCACGGTCCTTTCAACTAGGTGACAAAATTATAAATTTCATATCATCACATCAATCATTATTTACTATACTAGTAGACCTTTCGCCAAACAAACACATTTTAAAGTGTAAACTACACACTTAGGAAATTGAAAAGTATATTTAGAAAACGTATAAAAATTTGAACGCTTAGACGACTTCCAAGAGGCGCGGTTTCCCTTTGTTCTCCGTTCAAGTTTTCTAATTATGCTTTTCAAAGATATATATATATATATTATGTAACAATGTTTTTTTAGAACATATTGTAAATCCGGATATTTTAATTTTTTTTTGTGAACTGTACATGTAAATGAATGTGAGAAACTCTGGCAAAGCTATTTTAACATCCTTGTTGCCTTGTTTGTTTAAAAATTTGCTCATGTATTTGAATTCGATGATATACAGTATTTTACAATATTTTCATATAATGAACCTGGTTTCCTTCCACGATGACAAGGGTATTAAATATTTTGAAACATTGATTTCCGCTTCTCAACACGCTATGTCTCGGATTCGGGCGGAAAGTGGAGAAGGCAATGTATTGACACTAGATTCTCTCTGACTACCCTTTTATGCAGGTAAAAGTGTAGAGCTGAAAAAAAAATACTTGTCGGCCTTCCAGGATGACATGGATAGTAAAAAAATACTTTGTAGAGTGTTTCTTTTACAAATTTAATTTACATAGTATTCGTATACGACACCGACGTGGCATAATTGCAACGTGTTTAATTGACTTCAATAATTATCGGTTCGAATATAGATATTTTTCCGGTTACTTAAAATGAATTTTAGATGAAATTTATCATTGTAGAATAAAAAATTGTAAATTGCCAAAGAAAATAATAATACCTACAAAATATGTTAATGAATGCGAATGCCAAAACTGAAAAGTTCCATTTAACTTATCAACTGTTGATAGATTGATTTATCAGTTTATTTACACTTGATGTCGGCTGAAGGCTGCGAATCTCAGAAGGGTTGAAAGTTCGACGGCTCTCAAGATGGATTGTTGAGATGTTTACTAATTTTCATGCCGAAATAAAAACTTCGTCGATTGTTTTGACTGAAGATTGAAGACTTTGTGAAGAAAATGTTAAGCGCAATTTCGCTTGATGATATTATATATTATGTACTGATTCGTTTTAGGAGTGTTATATAAAAAATCTGTGCATTAAATATATAGTAAATGGCATATTTTTGACCAAAGTACTATAGTAAAAATAATTAAAATATATATAATAAGTTTTTTGATTTTCGCGATTATTACACATTTTGAAATGAAACTATTTTCACCGGATTAATGCGTCCGTGGTCACAGGTAGAGTCTACCTGTGACCACGGACTACTGTAAAGTGTTCGAAACGTCGGGTTCTAAAAATGTATATTCGAATACTAAAATTATACGCGATTAATCCGGTTAAAATAGTTTCATTTCAAAATAAAATATATATTTTTGTCAGTTTCACATTTTCTGCCTTATAATACAGTTCTCTTTCTGACCCTAGTATCAAGACACTTCGTTTTAGAATTTCCCCCTGAATTTCACACATTGCGTGTTCAGTGGTAGAATGCCGCGCTTTATGAGAAAAGAAAATAATTTAAATATTTTCCCTTGAGTGAGAATCGAACCCACATCCAATCGTGTGTGTCAAATGCTGTCCCACCAAGCCACGATGGCCTTAATAAGGTACAATATATCCTAAGAAGTAGTTGATTGATATGAGAAATATAGAAAATACCTATTGAAACATTAAGTACTAGGCACTAACTAACTTAAGCATAAAAGTGAGTTACCTACAAATTAAGCCTACTTCTTCTTTCTCAACCCTTACTCACCCACTGCAGGGTACAGATGTCCTCATTGGACTTCCAATCTTTGGAGCGGTGGGCTCTCTTCATCCACTGACGGCCCATCGTCCATCTGATCTGACCAGATCATCTGTCACGAGTACTGGCTGTCGTCCCAGGTTTTTTTTACTTTGCCTAGGTGACCATTTTAATTCAGTCTACTATTACAACGAAAACTTACAAATATGTCCATTTTTTTTTGTTACTTATAACCAAATACGAGTACTCGTACTATGAGTGACGTCAGTAAAAATCTAGTGTTAAAAGCAAAGGCGTATTTGGAGCAATTATGGGTTGTCGAACGCATGACGTCACACGCGACAGCACATCATTGGGTAAACTAAATAAACGTGGGGCCTTTGTAGTACTGAAAAAAGAATATGAAGTTTGGAAAGACTGGACTTTTCCATAAATTTTTCAACTGGGTATAGTTATACTGAAGTCGGTACTTGTATGCAAATATATTGTCAGCGTCATGATTTTTTCTGCATAGCAGGCAGTCGTAGAGAATGTAGTGTCAAGTCACTTCGTTTTCCACTCGTCGTCTGAAATGGAGATATTGTGTGTCGAAATTACTTGTTTACATCTTTTGTCTGTGAAGTTAAACTTTGAATTTATGCCGAGTATTTTAATGTATGTTTATTAATGACAATAGATACCTAACTACTTTGTACAAATGCGAAATATACAGGAATATATAAAAATATGGTATATTTTATAAGTTACATCATCCTGCATCAAAAACACGCTGTCCTTTTCAAGATATTGTTACATCGAAAATCAAAATAGATTATTAAGATAAAATAAAAAGACAAATAAATAAAAAAACATAATAACTTAACCAGGCCATCGTGGCGCATTGGGACAGCGTCTGACTGTAAACTGTAGGCATGATTGGTTGCGAGTTCAATTCCCACTCGGGAAAATAAATATTTTATAATCTCCGCTCTGGCATCTAAGACAAAACGCGACGTTAGGTTGCCACTTAACACAGAATATTTCGTTTGCGGGCGGGGATTGAAGAACGGAGTGTCTGGACACTAGGTGCACCTGACTACTGCTATGCGGGGAAAAGCGTTAAAAATAACTAGGATGGTATTATCTTTTAATACGTACTCCATATCTACTTTAGTAATAAATCTTTTACATATATTAGCGCTCATCACAGTAAAATTCTATACAACTAAAGTTATTGTTCAGGTGTGTATATCTAATAGAAAGAGCAATCATGCCTTACTAATCTATGATTACATATTAAATTCACTTCAAGAAAAATACGTTTTGTATTGTTACAAGATTTCCTTACATCTGTATGACGCCTGTCGGATGCCTTAAAGCCTCGTCATATTTATATATATATATATATATATATATATATATATATATGACTGTACACGCGATTGGGTGTGGGTTCGATTCTCACTCTAGGGAAAATAATTTAAATTATTTTCTTTTCTCATAAAGCGCGGCGTTGAATTCTATCACTGAACACGCAATGTGTGAAATTCAGGGTGAAATTCGAGAACGAAGTGTCTTGAGACTAGGGTCAGAAAGAGAACTATACTATAAGGCGGAAAATGTGAAACTGAGAAAAAGTTTATTTTTATACAACATGATGACATTCTTTTCAGCTCCTCTTCTTTATATCAAAAACATAATGTAAAAAATTACTTAAATTCGTAAGATATTTGTTTCTTAAATAAAAAGAAACAATATACCTCCTTCTAAGAAATACAGTGGACTGTGTGAAAACAGAAAATAACAATATTTTATATAATTAATCACCTTCCTTGTATGTTACGGTTTCATATTTCAAAATTTCGAAGACAGTCTATTTTTCTAAGTTCTGTAAAAAATTCTTTATATTTGTTAAAGAGGATTTAGAATACAATTTTATATTTCATTTTCAGTTGTTCCATTTATTTAAAATAATATATAATTTTACTTAATACTAAATTTAAATATTAGAACATAAATTGGTAAATTGCTTTAAACTATAAAACTTTATTCATCATTGTTATCCACACAACTAGGAAATGAAAAATAACCACTTTAGAAAACGTATGAAAATTAAGGCGCATCGGTATTCGAACCTGCGTCATTTAAAAACTGTTATTTTAGTCTAGAGTACGTTTTAGTATGGCAGGGGCCTAACGTTCACGCAAATGAACGTGCTAGTGACAACTCTTAGTAAATATATGATACAATAATTATAAAGTGTTCCACGAGAAATCAGGCTCGAATCTTATAGCGATTTGTTGTACTTGTAATCATTTAGAACTCATTTGACAGTAAAAACTCATACCTATCCAAAACATTAAGTGAAGATATACATTTTAATTTTTACAACAAATATTGGTATATAAAGTAAAAAACATAGGAAAAACTAAATTAACATTTCTAACAAATATCCAATCTACAAAGGAAAGATCTAAAACATTACATATTCAAGGTCTAGTAACGCCTAGGTGTAGGGTCACTGGGGCGCTAGTCGCTACCATAAATAGTAATAAATCCAACACTTGACTTTGACAAATGAATGTGAAATTTGTAGCATTCGTATCTTGTACTGCAAGTTACGAGTGTAGTAGCTTATACATTTTTTATTATACTAATAAACCTCATTTTTTATATACTTACCGCTAAGCCATGTGTTCTTTCCTAAGTGTGTGAATAACTATTTAAAATATATAAAAGTTTTAGCTCTCTATCTATTAGAAGTTTTTACTGTGTTCAGTGTGTGTCAATCACTTAGTGAGTGATGGAAGACTTTACATAATATATTAGTATACAATTCCCGTAAAAGAAATTTGAGCAAAACGATAACATTTTTATTAGGAACTCACTGACTATATTAAAATATTATTGACATACTTGATAAATAAATTTTTGAAAACGTATAATTTGTTTATGCTAAACACAGAAAAAAATTGTAACAAGTGTATAAGAATCTTATGTAGTTGGATATAGAACGTAAAGCTTAGTCGTCGGAGCGTGTCGACGGTTATATACGGATACATACGGACGGATAGGCGCGGGCTCGAGTCCCGCTTCTTTCGACATTTTAAACGTTATCAAAAAATATTTTTTAATTGATACTTGTTAAAGAAAAACGTATTAGATTTACTCAATGATATGTGAAATAAACGGCTACATATAACATAAAGTAGGTAGAGCAATAAAAACAAAAATAATAAAAAAATACATTTGAATATAATGACATTTTGCATATGTTATAAAGGAATATTATATTTTGTAATATACCCGCTACCGCTTATACCTTGATAATGACCGTTTGATAACGATCCAATGAAAAAAAGGCGTGTTTATCTCACTTCTGAATTTAAAAACGGTCCGTCTAATTACACTTAATCCTCGTAATATGTGAAAAGCTGAAAATAATTGAAAAAGGGGAAAAACAAAATACGTTGCAAAATTCTATTGTACAGTGAATTTAATTTTGATTAATTAATTATAGTAAAAAAAAATATTAAATAATTAATATATATGTTAAAAAATAAATGTTCATTTTAAACTAAATTATACACTACGTTTTAGTGTTAGCGGCCTCTCTATTCCAGCTAGTCAAGAGTATTCCTTGAATTGTTTGAGATATAGAAAATAAAAAAAAATACTTGTTGCTTATATACATCTTCTGTAAAACCGAGTGGAATTTCAATAACTAAAGTTATAAAGTTGGTGAAAGGATGCTGCAAGATTTACGTACAGTGATTGAAAGTTATATAAATAGATATACAGGAGTCTATCGTGTCGCAGTGTAGCAGCGCCTGACTGTATTCGCGATGGGTGTGGGTTCGATTACCACAAGAGGGAATAAATGAAAATATTTAAATGATTTTTATTTCTTCCCTCTGGTAAGACAAAGCGCGGCATTGAGTTCCACCAGCATTCAATGTTTCGACTTCAAGCTGAAATTTAAAAAACGGAGTGTCTTGACTCTATGCTGTCTCTGCATACTCTGCTATGTAGTAGATATACCGACAGCTATCCAAAAGGGAACTTAACAAAAGCGTGCTAAGTCTCTATATATAAGTATGATATTTAACTGCTGGGTAGACTATGATGATGTGCTCAATCTAAGCCAGGAAAACGTCTATATTTTATAACTATATCTCGTATACGATTTGAACCTGAAACCAGTGTGTTTCATAATATCAGACTACACCACAAAGGTATCTTTCATTTCACGTACTTAGTTTATATTTATATGTACGTATCTGGCTAAAGCAACGATAGTGTCAAATATTACAGATACGGGTCGTATAAAGTATATATAAATTTCAATATCAAAATAAATGAAGTGAAGTTTATCTAGAAAAATGCGTACAGCCTTTGAATCGGTCTAGTTAGGGTTTAGTAGTAATAAAACCGGGATTATATTTCAGACGGTCGGAAGGAAGGAACTCTTTAGGAAATCTCTATTAACGTTTTTTCTTCGAGATTTTACGGTTCGGCCCTTAAGGGATTACGCTATTGCTACAGTATAAATGATTGATGCAGATTTTGCGCTTTATTGCGTAAGTTAATTATAGCATTCATATGTGTATTTGTCTGTATTTTGGACGACCTTGATGGTTTAGTGCTTATTATATCTAATTACTGACACAAGTTTTAGATTCGGTGCACAAAAGTAAGCAAATTTTAATAGCTTATGGTGTCTGTTTGAATCGTTATTTATATATTTGTGTACGATTTTAGTTGTTCAATAACATACAGCACATAATATACGTATACGAAACGTATAAAAATTTGAACGCAGCGGGACTCGAACCCGCGCCCCTTGGAAACCGTCCAAGCTTCCAAGCCAGATCGCTTGTCTCTAAATATACTTTTCAATTTCCTAAGTGTGTGATTAACACTTCAAAATGTAAGGAATATAAAATGCGTATTATTAGTAGAATTCTATTAATATATAAATCGAATACTCAACGTTTCTTTCTACTAAAATCATAAATATATACCCATACAATGTACAAGAAAAACTAGTCCAGAATACTAACAAAACGTAATCAAATGAAACCATATTATTTAAATCGTAAACATTTCCCAGTGGCAATCATAAACAGGCAGAAATATCGTTAAAGTAATTCACTAGCCCGACATGCCATCAATCGGGTGGCTCAGGGGTTTCAAACTCGCAGGTCGCTCAAGGGCACGTGCGACCGACAGTTTTACAGCCCCACCTAAAGAATTGCGCATTTATTATTTTTATTTGCCACGCGCCATTGTTGGTTTTTTTCAGCTTGATATCTTGTGTTTGGTCCGGAACTGCCGTGGATTGTTTTCACATCGCTTGCCTTTCTTCGTTATTTTATTTGTTAGATTTTCGTGTATGTAGTTGTTCAGCTAAATACTTATTTCTACTTTGGCGTGGCTTTTATTTCGATTTCAAAAATCGAAACAAATGTGTAACTTTAGACACAGTTATAGGCGTTAGAAAATTAAACACTAAATGATATCTATAGGTTTTGACCTTCAAATTAATTCTTGTATGAAATAAAGTCTTTCAATTTGAAATGCATTTTTTTTTTCGATAGAATAAATCTTTCTAGGCATGGCTAGGTTAGGCAAAGTGTGTTTTAAAATATTAATAATATAATACAAATTAATATTTGGACATGCTTAACTGACTCCTACCATTGAATATATGAAATGCCCTCTACTCGGGTGAATGATTATATTTAATTAATATAATTAAAAGAAACAAATACAAGAAAGTACGTAAGTATAAGGCGGTGGGTTTCGCAATTCCAAATGCAATGTCTCGAATTTGGTCGTAAAGCGAAAAACGGTCTCAAAAACGGTCTTCATAGAGCCTCCGCCTTCCTCTGAATGCTAAAAGAGTGGAGAGTTACTTCACTGTGATCTTTATATTCAGCAAAACTGGAATCAATATTGGATTATTATGATATATAAATAATATATTTTGTATAAAGTAAGCCTCACACGTTTATAATTGTTACCTTCTCAGAATTTGCTCGATTCAATTTTTTTTAATTTAGCTTGTCATAGCTGTCATTATTATTCAAATATTAGTTTATTATTTGGCTTAAAAATGAAGTAAACATTCGCCGTTCAGGTCAACGTCCTGTTATAATGAGATGAAAAATTAGCTCAATTCGTGGGGACGGCGCCATGTTTTAAATTTGAGGGATTTTCTTTCGTCGCGGAAAATAATTTTTTCCCTCCATACTTATAGCTGGTATTCAAATAAACGTTATTATGAAACTTGGCGTTGAAAGATGAAAACAGGTAATTTACAAATATAATATAATCCATTTTGGGCTTTAAAAAATTGTAATTATTTTTATGAAGACTTTAAAAGTAAAAATGTATATAAATATTCCATATTTACCGAGGAACTAGCTTTATTGAGAAAACCGAAGCACTGCGTGTTGAGTGGTGGTACTCAACGCTGCGCTTTGTTTTGAATATACAAAATATTATAGATGAATAAAATAATATCTTTATAGATTGCTTCCGTTACTCACTGAGTGACTTACACAGCCGAAACTATGACCTGAAATTTGATTTATAAAAGATCAATAAAAAAAGGATTTTCTAATATTTCTACGGGAGCAGGAATAGAACCTATATAAATTAAATTTAAAAATAGTTATCCGAAATATAAAAATACCTCTCCACGGAGGTCCACACGGAGGCAAACGAAGTTACGGGTTACAACTAGTATTCATAAATTTTGAACGCAGTAGGAATCGAAGCCCCTCTTGGAAGCCGTCCAAACGTTATAACGCTATACCCGCTAAGTCGTGTATGTGTTCGTTTTAAAATATTATATATTTTCTAAAGTCCGAATAACATTTAAAAAAATTAGAATAGATAAATTGCTTGGACATATATGTACATATTATTGATTTTCAAGCCACAACTAGCAATATTAGCCTATATAACTATGAAGTGCCGCAGCAAATATTGACTGGCTACTGGCGTCTTGCTACACTGTTTGTATTATTACTAGGCGATCTATTAAAACCCAAGACCAGGTATTTACTATATTTCCAGTGTAAATTCTGCAGTCGTGTTTATTTAAGGTTCGTTATATTAACATTTTGTAAAAGGAGCTGATAAACGTATAATCTTTATTTAAGCATATAATAAAAATATAACTGATAGCTGCCTGTACAAGGAAGATATATGAAAAATATATTATTGGGGGCATTTATCGACAATAAAACTCAAAACATAGATTTTTTAAAAAAACAAATATTAAGAAAACGTAAAAATTTTAACGTAGCGGGATATAAACCCGAGCCTCTTGAAAACCGTTTAAGTTTTTCAAATTCCTAAGTGTGTGAATAACACTTTAAAAATATTTTTTTGTTTTTTTGCTGTTTGTCTGTGACTTTGAGCACGCCAATCCCAGAAACGGCTTAACCGATTTAGCTGCGGGTTGAACTATTGTATTGTGGTAAACTTCCCTTAACATTTTGTGTCTATTTAATTTAAATTGCTTCATAAATAATAAAGCTACAACCATTTAATTTATAAATTAAAGCAAAGTTTGTGATTAAAGTGTGTGTAGTTATTATATGTATTATTTATTGGTTTGCTGTAATAAATACATATTGTATATTCGATTTTTTTACTTTCATTAAGCATCTTTTATTATTAAATTATCAAATTGTCAATTTTAATCAAAAAAAAAATTATAATTTAAAATTTGGAAAAGTTTGGCACATTATTAGTTTATTACTTGGCTCAATCTGTCAAATCATTAATATCCTGGGAAACTCACACTTATTCAAAACACACTTTTGTCTAGTTTCTCTGAACCAGTTCTAAAGTGTATACAGACAGAGCCTGGAAACTATTAAACACTGGACCACTACCAAAACCAAAAATACCAAACTACCAAAGCCGTACTGCACTATATATGTAATAATTTAAAACTATTAACAAGCTTAGCCTAAATGAAGTCATTGCACCATAAAATAAGTGTTTAACTGAAAGCGCGCTGTTGTGAGTGCATTGGTAAGGGAAAACTCTGCGTTAAGCTCCGGAGCGTAGAACGGAGAGCCTTGAAAATAGTTTTACTCTGCCAAACCTGCAGCTATGCGGGAAAATGCGTAAATATATATATATTGAAAGAAATTACCATTTCTATCGTTAACTTTTTTACAAACGTCAAAGAACTTCCTAAGCATGAAATACAATACATTCAGCCTAACAAAAAAAAAAACGTCAAAGAACTTCCTAAGCATGAAATACAATACATTCAGCCTAACAATCCATCCCGTACGTACATCACGTTACAAACATTTGAAAAAATACCTAAAAAAACAGCTAGCAATTGTGTGAAATATAAATGATATTTCCACAATATTCTGCTAAACCGCCCACAAATATACTATGATATATAGAAGCGAATTCAAGCTGGGTACGGAACCAATGCGCTGGTCTGTGAATGATTTATTCTACCCGTTTTATTCTTCATATCGCATTCCCTCTGTGAGAAAAACGCGAAATCGTTTGCGGGTTTCTTCACATTAACTTCAGAATTACAAAAATAATTTTATTAGGGTTATTTTGTTCTTATTACATATATTTTTAAAATTGTAAAAACACTTCTCAGTATTTTTCCTTCATAGCAGGTTGATGTTATAACAGTATTGTATATTTTGAAAACGCCTTTGTAAACGCATTTGTAATGGGATCAATTTTTATACTCAAATTATTATTATTTCTCCGCTCCGGTGACAAGACGACGCGGCGTTGAGTTCTGCCACTTAGCACGCAAGGCCTCAGATTGAAGTGGTAAAAGGAGAACGGGAGCGTCTTGACACTAGGCCCGTAATGGCCTGTAATGCGAGAAAAAGCGTGAAGCTGAAAAATATCAAATCCGGACACGTATTTAAATTTTCCAACAAATTCTTAAGAATTGGAAGAAAATAGTATTTATTGCAAGATGTTCTTACAGAAATTGATAGACACATGACTGGTGAAAGTAATAAAACCGTGTTAAAAATAGTATTACGAGATGATTTCTATCAACCGAGATAAGGAAAAAGCGATTTAGTATATATTTAGCTAATTTCACAACAGTGTGCGACGTCCCTCAGCCTTACAAGGCACGAACGTGGGAAATACAGGATTGGAGATACGGTGATATTAATTATTTGCGCTACCAAATAGAACACCAATTTTATTTATTCTATTATCATGTTACAAACAGACGAAAATATAATGGAAACTTTTATGTTTTTACTACGTACATTCTATATTTTATAACTTTTAATCAAATTAAATTCTGTCTTTCTTAATGGTGAACAAAATTTTGTATCAAAATAACCATATTGTACGCGTATTAATTGTGATATATTTTCTTTTTGTTACCTGTGTGTTAGTTAGCAAGGCAATATTTAATTGGAATTCATTAGATTTCATTTGAACATAATACCAGAAATTAAAATAAGAGGTAGAAACTTAAAATAAAATAACGATTAGTTTAATTTAAATATTTAACGATACAGGTGTAGAATTAGACTACATTTTTTAAAGATAAAGTCGTACACATGTTTATAAACAATACACTTGTAAAGGTGTATACTATGATAAAAATTTGACACACTTACGTTTCCCTGGTCACAGGACAAATTCAACGCCTTAAAATGTCAATATAAAAGTCTAAAAAATAGGTAATGGTATACCATTACCTATTTTTTAGACTGACATTAACATGGAATAACTTGAGAACACGTTAGAATCAGCAAATAAGAAAAAAAATCCTTCGACTGACAGCGTTGAGTTTTCCCGCCAACTCCGCTGTCAACTGTCATCGAGCGCACATTTCGATTCAATTCACGTAATACCGTGTATAATATGATAATATTTTATTTACATTTAAACTGAACGAGTGGCGTTTACGTTAAACGAATTGCTTTTATGATAATCTACGTACTACAACAAATTGAATTAATATTTTTGAAATTAATTATATATACGAGTATGTATTTCTTTTACAATGATATAATATTAATACTTAAAAAGTTATAGCTAGAAAGATCTATTTTTAGGTCATATTTAAGTTAACTATTTTTGTCTTGTAGGGCCAACTTATACATAATAATAGTTATATAAAATTAATACAAAACAAATGATAGTTTTATCAATTTAGAAGACTCATTAAACATCTATGTTGGTTCTTTCCACCAAACACGTCGTGCATGCACACACGAATGTCTTTTAATGAAAATGGAGAACGGAGTCATTTTAACTTTGTGTTTTTGTAGACCTCACAAACAGCATGAGATCCGTAAATATAAAAACAATTCTAAAATGTCGATTACTAAACTACAAAATTGTGCTCATTAAGCAAAAACATCTTATCATATTTCACAGATGACAGTAGCACTGTAATTATATATCCAGGCTTCATTCCACGAAATTTACATTTAGACCATCACTCGCATCCTTAATGTCTAAGTAATAGAGTACATAATCCATTTAAAGATTCTAACGATTGCAATGATAAGAACTGGTTTCGCTGACCAGTTTATTAAGAGCTTTTAGGTATCAACCAAATTGTTTCAATGTAGGTCTTTGTTTCAGACGAGGGAAGCGACGGTGGTTCTCTGTGACTGGTCTGCGACGGCCACCCGCGACGACCTCACAGCATGTAAAGTAACAAAAGCCGAAAGCGATATTCGCAATGAAAATCAGATTCTCTTTAAGAATTACGAGAGTATAAAGATAATGCTATAATTTATATATATATAAAAAAGCATATTTGACCATCTTGACATATTGTAAAATGCATTTATATGAAAATATTTACTATAACTTTGTTTTTCAAATGATAAAACATTTAAAATAACTTATGGTTTTTTTATTAATAGCACACGATCTGTCTTTATAATTATGTTAGATTATATGAATTTGTATAATGTATATATGAACGTATGAAGTGTTATAAAGTAATATTTCATTTGTCATTATCCGTCGATCGGGTGTTCGAAATTCAATGGTTATGAGTTCACATGTTACACAGGCAAGATTTGTTTTACCGCTTCATGTTTTATCCCGCATAGAGAGTGGGCAGAGAGACTACGTTCTCTGTTTTCTATCCAAATTCGAGACATTTGCGTTCAGTGGCGAAACTTTACGCCGCACTTTTGTCTACCAACCTACACATTTCTTTATAATTAATTAACTAACCTATATATTTTTTCTACTAAAACTATATTTCTAGAACCCCTCCTCGGGTGAAGGCCTCCTCCAATGATTTCCAATTTTCCCTATTTGCTTATTTGCTTTTTGTATCCAATTTTGTCCAGCTATTGATACTTAATAAATTTATATTACTGATGTATTATATATATATATATATATCAGCATATAAATTAAATAATAAAACACAAATATCAAATTTGAAAACTAAAAAAAAAATACCGAATTTCTTAGAAATAAACTCTTAGTAAACAAAGAGCTACAGTTATTTGAATATATACCACATTCTAATGAACAGTTTGCAACTAGTATTTAATATCTTACTAAAACATCAAACTAACTAAAATAGTGCAGTTGAAATGCTATCAAAATGCAAGCGTAATGGTAAAGACGTATTTAAAAAACGTATAAAATTTTGAACGCAGCGGGATTTGAACCCGAGCCGCTTGAATATCGTTGAAAATCTCTGACCGCCAAGCCATGCGTTCTACATCTAGATGCGTCGAAATTCTTAGAGAGATTTTTACAAATTTCTTCTACCCAAAGATTATTCTACGAACAATCGTTTGGCAAGAGAGAGGTTCAAATTTTTATACGTTTTCTAAATATGTCTTTTTTAATTTTCTAAGTGTGCGAATAACACAAAAAAAAATTAAAAAAAAATCGTAATAGTGTAAAAGTATTACCTATATTACCTTGTCTCGCCACCTACCGGCACTACCGGCAGTCACGCCTGAAATCGAGACATTGCATGTTAATTGGCGAAACTGAACGCCGCGCAAAAAAAAAAACAAGTAATTAACATAATAAGTTCTTTGATTTTCGCGATTATTACACATATTGAAATGAAACTATTTTAACCGGATTAATCGCGTATAATTTTGGTTTTCTATATATATATATTCTATATCTATATTTGGTAGACTATATATATATGTCTACCTGTGACCACGGACTACTGTAAAGTGTTCGATACGTCGGGTTAAAAAAAAATATTTTTGAATACCAAAATTATACGCGATTAATCCGGTTAAAATAGTTTCGTTTCAAAAAGTATTTAACATTTAAAGAAAATAACATCTATGTAAAGTAGGTATAGGTTTTGTACAAAATTTTAATTCTGAGGAGTCAGTTGACTAGGCAGAGTAGAAAGAACCTATTACCAAGACACTTTGTTCTCCATTTTCCACCCGAATCCGATAATCAACATTGCGTGTTGAGTGGCCAAACTTAACGTCGCGCTTTGTCTTGTCACCAACTATTATTAAATATAATCATATCCCACAGTGGGAATCGAACCCACAACCATAATGTCAGACGCTGTCATTTATATGTGTAATTATTGTAACACAGCATAGAAGCTGTTGAATGTCACCTTTATTTCTTTATTTATTTATTGGTCTGTTCACGACCAAGTATGTATTATCTTTCAAATTGGTAGTAAAATTGATATCGGAGTACATTATCTTTGACAGCAAATCATGAATCGAAAAGTTTTCTTATGAAAAGTGAATTTTTCTATTCTTCAAAAGTACTATGAAAAGAATAAACAATTTTCACCTAACTTCTAGGAACATTGAACAAATTTATTGCATTTTTAATAGCTAGCTCAAGTACTAGAGGTTACTGAATAAAAAATGTAGTACACGCGACGCGCTATGTTTATCCTCGATCGAATGTAATTAATAATAACGGTTGACTTTGCATCGCAAGTGGTGTGTGAAATTTTTATCTTTCCTCTTTTAATAAGAATTATGCTTATATATGTGTAGTATCTTGTATTTTGTGATGAATATTTTTTTATAAAAAAAACGAAAAATTTGCTTAGAAAATTCTTTACTAACCAAAATATATATATATTACGCAGAAGTTATTTTGAACATCACGAAACTTTTCTAACTATGTAGTATATATATACCTATATAGTCCTAGTGTTATAGCCCAATATCAATAGGTATATGTGACTGACAGATAAAACAGCTGACATTTGGCATATAGGACAGTGGCCCGGTCGAAAGACGACTTGTGTCTAAAAACACTGAGATATTGTGTCTATTTGAAATTGTCTTGTATCGAGTAAAATAGATTTTGATATAAGTTTTATTAGATTATAAATTATTTATTTTTTTACATTTCATTTAAAATGTTATTCACACACTTAGGAGATTGAAAACCATATATTTAGAAAACGTATAAAAATGTGAACGCAGCAAGATTTGAACCCGAATCTTTCTACAGAGATAGAACAAATATAAGTTGTAATAAGCGTATAAGAATTTCGACGTAGCTGGATGTAGAACGCATGGCTTAGCGGTCAAAGCGCTTGAACGGTCTTTATTAGGCGCGGTTTCAAATCCCGCTACGTTCAAATATTTATTTATTATAATTTAACAAATATATGCCGTGGGAATCTTGGTATATGAACACTTCGCCACTGCTAGGGTCATAAAATTCCCCATACAAAGTTGCTGGTGACAACCAATCTTCTTTTAACCACCAGCCATACTTCATTTTGTAGTTTCCTACAAAACTCAAATACAGAAATAAGTTTTTTGTTAATTGTGAAATCCTAAGTTGTAAGTTAGTTGTATTTATTATAGTATTATCATCGAGTCACGTCACGTTTCAAGTCATCAGCCTCTCTTCTCTTCTCCTCAAGTCATCAGCCTCTCGTCTCTTCTCCGTCCACTGTTGGACATATGATCTAATAATTAAAACAAAGAAAGAAGGAAATGTAAGAAACAATATACTAACAACATAGACAAACGCTACCAATACATTTAAATAGGATATTTTGTATGGGAAGCACCGGCGTCGATACTATTTTTAAATGGAATTTAAATAAATCCTACATGTGCGAGCTTGTTAGTGCCTCATTAGGATGCAGCGCGGACCAAGGCGTTGTTTTACGATTACAATACAGCCTCACTACTAACAATGATTTTTATTAGGCTTAAACTTTAAAGTGAGGGATGAGAAACACAAAATATATGAAAGGTTTTGAAAAATATTTTGAATATTAATATTATATATATGTTACAAATGTAACTAATCGCTGTCTAAAAAAAATATTAATGGGCATTTATCAATGTAATAGAAACCAAAACAATTGAATATTTTTTTATTTTCTCTTCTGTTTGTCAGTTTATATTCATTATTTACATTTCTCCGTTTTGGTGAGATCTGCCGCTCAATACTCAATGTCTTGAATTCTAGCGGAAAGTCTTAGAACGGAGTGTCTTGACACAGACTTCTCTCTGCCCTACCCTGCTTTGCGGCAAATAGAGTTTACTTGAAAAAAATACAATAAATAATAAAAACCTATAATTTAACGCCGCACTTTGTCTTAAGTAACAGAGCGGAGAAATGATATCACTCCCCGAGAGGAATTGAATTTACAATCAATTGCGTTTACAGTCGGATACTATGCCGCTGTACCACGATAGCCTCATTTTTATTTTTCAGATATACATATTAATTTATATAGTTATTAGCGACCCGCTCGCTTGAACTGTAGCTGTTTAAAATTTTCGGCGGCGTTTTCGTAAAACAATAAATTTTCTAGCAAAATTTAAAAAACCCATGATCATCCCAAGACCCTTAAGTACCTCTAAATAAAGCCTCATCACAATCGGTTCAGCGGTTTGTCCGTGATGACGTCACAGACAGTTACTTTCGTATTCCACAATATTAGTATGGAATACTTACATTACAGCTTACTTACATTTAAAACAAACACCTCGTATAAACTCAATATTTGCATACAATACGTACAGTCTTAACATAATTTTCACTCACTTCTATAATACCCTTAACCCAATTCGAAATTAGAAGTGCTAAGAAACACTGTCCTGAGTGTTACATTTTGTGTTTATGTAATCGCTATTTCATAATTTAGAACAAGGTAAATTTTCAAAGTATATTTTCCTTTGTTTACTTTATGCTTTCCGTTTAGTTTAGTATGTGTTATATAAATATATGTACAATTGTACGTACTCAATAGATCGGTTGATGTGTAAAATACGCGTGTCACTTTATGAAAAAGTGTATGTGAAACACATAGTAGTGTGTGTAATATTTATATTATTAATTTAGTATATCTCGAATGCATAACTTACTAATAAAAAAAATTGTTTTCAGCAGCCAGAGAGATTGGTTTGGTAAGTTGCAGAACATAACTCCGAACTTTTTCGTTTCTAATTTTCTTTTTATTTCAAATAAGAAAGCAAAATAAATAAATAAAAAAAGAAAAAAAAAGAGAGAGAAATTGCAACTGTGCCTTATTTACATTTGGATTCTTGATTAACAGCACTAATAAAGATAAAACAACCATACGATGTACGATTTTGTAGTTATTGCCATTAAGATATATTTAGAAAAAATCAAATTTAATAATTGTACAGTATTTGTTATCTAGTTACTCAATATTTTATATCTTTTATAATTTACATACATTTTTTATTTTTTATAAATATACATATAATAAAAAATATATATTTTTGAGTGGCCCTTTACAGATTGAGCACATCACTATTGTAAACAAGTATTAAGTCATTAGTGCAACACTAGCTGGCTTTAGTGCTGCTCCTAAAAATCTCAATAAAATTATGCATTGGTCGGGTTTCTTATAGCCTGTAATAAACAATCGTACCTTAATGAGATACGATTTTAACGACGGAACTCTAAAAATATGACTTTGTAACAATTTTGTTGTATAATGTATACTTTTGTATACTAATTATACTTGCGGTTTTCCTCGTAATGTTTTAATATTGAAATAAAATTATAATCTTTAAATTTTGTGTATATCTCTCCATAAGTAACAGCTGGGCAGAAAGAGAGAGAGAGAGCCATCCGCCAACCATTCAATCTGAGACTGTTGAAAAGGCGAACGTCCGGTAGTCTCATACAATAGCCCAGTACTCAGTCCATCCAAATTCCATTCCATAGTCCCTTAGTTTAGAGCTCCATACTTTCTATAGTTCGTACGCATTAGCCGATGACTATCTCTGGACAATTACCTGTGGTTATTCAGAGATGGATCGCGGCTGATGCCTCACAGTAAAATACATTGCTATATCTAAGGAGCCTCTATGTATTGGCCCTGTGTCTCCACGCAAGCCATTCAAAGGGTCAGGTTCTTTTGAACCCGAGAACTTTTTCGAGATATACATATTAATAATATAAATAATAATTTAAATATAAATATTATTTCGAGAAGGAATCGACCCTACAGCTACAGCCTGCACAGTCAGGCTCTGTCCAATAGCGCCACAGTGTCTAATTTAATTTTGTAACAAGGTATTCAGATAAAACCTAGTGTCAAGGCACTCAGTTCTTCCCCGAAATCGATCAATGTCTAATATGAATAATTAATATAATTTACTCTATCAATATTTAATACATCGCCGTATATCTTTTGAAAGTTGTCAATTAGATCAAAACATATTCAAATATTACTTCATTGTTTATTTTTGAACACATTACAGACCCAACGCTCTATTTTACGTGAAACCAAAACATGTACAACAAACAAACACAAGTACATACGTTCCGGAGTAGAATTCGAATATACAATCAACTTTTACAGGCAAACACTTTTCAACTGCGACCTAACGGTGCCATCACGAAAATATCGATATAAATAAAACTGCTTGTTAATGACAGAGTTACTAACAGACAGCGCACAATTAAAACTACTAGCAAGCTTTAATTTGGAATGTAGGTTACTTGGGACGCCCCAGACATACTTCTATACTTATACATAAGAGAAACTTTCCTAGTTCCTCTACATTTCCCAAGGTTTATACACTATACTTCTCTCCGAGAATTCAACGGGAAAAGAAAAAAAACGAGGTTTTACATTTTACAGTCGAAACTCGGTGGGTATATATAGAAATAATGACAATGACAAGAGTCATAAAGTCCTCGCAAACAAAGTTGCGGGCGACAACTAGTAGATAATATAAAACATAACATAATGTAGTCTCGCCTTAACAATTCTAGCCAGACGATTTCAATTACAGCTACAGGGTTGGTTACTGCGGAAAGAGCTTTTTATTTAAAAGAGCTTTTTTTTTTTTAGTCAACCGCAACTAACGCGAATGTTAAACATTTAGAGTTAAGTTTTTTTTTATAGTCGTAAAACATTTTGTGTTTTGCCAATTATAAGAAAATCCATTTCTGTATATTTTGTATTGTTTTCATTTTCCTATCTTTGTTATTAAGATTTTCTCAAAAACTATAACTGAACACAAACGGTTACGTAATTTGTAGTTTGTTTGTAATTTGTTCAGCTAAAAAATAAGTTAAAAATTATATTATATAAAAAAATATACCATCTAGTGATGCAATAACTATCTGAGATATTTGTAAAAATAACATATGTTTAAAAATTTAATCTATTCTTTTAAAATGAATTCTTATATATTTCTTTATCACACACACTTGATCTATTTTCTATTTATCATTTGTATGTGAACTTACATCCATTACATATAATCAGACATCCGCAACTGCGCTAGAAAGGTGTAGCTTGAAATAAAATAGCAATTTAAAAAATCCATTTCCAACCAACAGCGACATTTAGGTAATTTGGTAAAAGAGTGTCTACGTGAAGGCGCCAGGATCCTTTTCACTTATAGAGAAGTGTGGGCGATAGCATTGATATTTATTTTTATTTAACAAAAATTATGACTTCAGAAAATTGCCTATTAATATATATCTGTTACTTAGTTTTGTTTCGTATTATTATATTAGTAGCTTAGTGCAGTGGAACAGCGTCTGCCATTAAATGCGATTGGTTATGGGTTCGATTCTCACTCGTAGGAATGATTATATTTAAATATTTTCATTTCTCCGCTCTGGTACCTAAGTTCCGCCGTTCTACGCCCAAAGTCACAGGACAGTGGAGAACATAGTGTCATGGCATGAGGTTTCGTGCGACTACCCTGCTATTAAGAAAACATAATAATGCTAAAAAAAAACATTAATATTCGACTAGCACTTTAATTCATCAAATTCATCGTTTTGACATACAAATTTAACAACAACACAAACACAAAATTACAACAAACCATACATTTAAACATGAAATGTGCTTTAATAATTATACCAAGAATTGGCAGCTGAAAATCTAAATAATAATTTAGCTTCACGCTTTTTCAGTATCCCAGGGTAGTCGGAGAGAGCCGAGTGTCGAGATACTCAGTTTTCCACTTTCTGCCCAAAAGCCTATGTGTTAAGAGATATAATCTAAAACCGATTATAAATTGATGCACAATATTTTTACATACTAAATACTAATATCTAGAATAGAATTTAGTAGAAGCTTTGCAAATCTGAATAAAATGTTCACAATTTACAAGTACGTTCTACAAAGTGTATGATGACGAAGTAAGTGCATTGAGAAAAGTGTTTTGTTGCTAGAATCTTGAATTGGCAAAGACATTGCCGTGTTGGTAATTCAGGTAGTCTTGCTTCCTTTGCAATTTTGCAAACATGCCGTCAGTTCACATGAGTTGAGTAGGCAGATGTTTCGGAAAAGCACAATAAAATTATATTCATATTTATATATATATATTTATATATATATATATATACATTTTTCTATTTTTACGTTACTAGTTGCTACTCTCAATATAATCTCATTTAATTCGTTTACTATACATGTTGAGGAATATTGGTTGAATGATATTTAAAATATATGCTTATTTGTAATAATAATTAGTATATAAATAGTAATTAGTATTGCTAGGTTATGTTAAGATCTTATTTATATATCTATATAGGTGGTGTATAGAGAGTGATATGTCACTGTTTTTCATTTCTCCCCCATATAGAGACGCAGTAGATTTATGGCCACGTAAAGTACAGGTTGCTATAGCAACGTGTATTTATGTCACTTTATAAAAACAGTGTAAATCTGTCAAACAAACGAGGTAGTACGTGTAATATTTTTTTTATTAATTTTTAAAAAATATTGCATTTCTGTATATTGCGATAATTTTTTGATTAACGAATCTGCATATAGCCAAGTCGTTAGAGAAAGCCTTGCGACATGAATTTATTTATTTAATTCTTGTTTTTTTTAACGATATTACGGATAATATTGTTTTGTATATATAATTTGTTTTCACCATAATCAGATTACATCAAACCACCACAGGCGTTGTGTGTGAGTGTCAGAACTCAACACCGCGCTTTATCTTGTTCACAAGTGAGCATTAATGAAAATAAATAAATTACGATCATTTAATAGAGTGGGAATCGAACCCACAACTAATGGATTACACTAACTCTATGCACCACGATGATCTCATGACCTATATTCTAAATATGAACATTACAAAAATTTCACTTGAAGTCACGACCAAAGTCAACCAGGTCTGTTCCATTTCAACTAAAATAATGTAAAGTACAGTTATATAAAATATAGTGATGATAAATTTGGTTAATCTGGTTAGTAATAAATTCCCACGTGACAATGTAAGCGCTATACAAATTGTTTATTATATCAAGAGCAGAGTACAAACCAATATTCCGACGCCAAATTGTGGTATTAAGGTTTAATATTTAGATTTCTACTCGTCTGCATATTTGCACCAGCCTTCAGCTATATTTAGTTGAATATACTTTGGTATTCCTTTTTTCACTTTGTATTTCTTTAAGTAGAAAAAAACTAATGTGAAAGCTTCGGGACTTTGAGTGTTAAAAAGCGGAACTTAACACTGTAATTTGCCTTGTCACTTATCAGAATGATTAAGCGAAAATCTTTTTATAAATATAACACTTTCCCGAAGTACGGATAACACCCACTACCATCGTGTGTGCAGTCAAGCACTATTTAAATACGCTACAGTAGTTTATCGTTTGGATATTATATCTATAGAGACATTGCATAATTGCATGGAAGTGGCTTATATTTATTATCTTGTCGGATTTGAATCTGTGACCTTTTAAGGTGTATATATTATACTCAGTTATATTATTATATTTATAAATCTATATTTAGTTAAACGATTAAATAATATGAATTAGCTATGACTTAATAACAGACACGAGTCCACCCATTTTACATGCAGTACTGCGTATTCAACTCAAAATACACTGTTTGCTTTATTCTTGTAAGCTATTATTTTTTTTAAATGCATATACGTAGTGACTGAAGTGGCGAGTTTCTTCGTGTAGAAGAAAAAAAACGGTTCGCTCGCCCGCGTCAGCTCACTTAAATCACAAACGTTGTTAAAATTTATTATTTATATTTTTGTAACTTTTTTCTCATAAATATAAACCGATTGAAATGAAATACAAAACACTAAATATTAAGGGTACTTTATCAAAATTCAATAGTGAAAATTGCATTTAAATGGGTTAGGCCGTTTATAATGTTGACGTGGACAAACAGACAACCAAAAAGAAAAAGATATATATATATATATATATATATATATATATATATATTATTTTGGGTTCTATTACATTGATAAATGCTTCCAATCATATTTTTTTTCGTATATCTTCCATGTACAGACAGCGATCAGTTACATTTTTATTATACGTCCAGATAATTAATCAAAAGTGGTAAAGCAACTGCCCTAAACCTGCTTAACAAAAATACAATATAATGTAGCCAATGATTATTTAAAAGATTTCCCTTTTTAAAACGGGGACAAAATATAAGAGGTTTCTTTGTACTATTTTTCCTTGCAAATGGATTGTTGCTGGCTTTTGCGTCAAGGGGAAACTTTATTACTCAATGCTACCACCCTTTAGAAGTTCTTATTTTACTCGTGGATGAAGAAAATGCATTCAAGTCTCACATCGAGACTGCTGTTATGGAATGAAGGAATTTAGTTAAATTGCCTATAAACAACAATAGGCCATACTATGGGTATATTAAATATATTAAAGCCATAACATTGCTTTTTTTAATTAAACATAGTAATTTTTACCTTAAATACAATAGTAATTGAATAATTTATTATATTGATTTATAATATATAAAACGCAGCGTTCTGTAACTGTCGATCTCATGCGGAGAGTAGAGAACGGAGTGTCTTTGTTAGGCGGGGAAATGAATGAATATAAAGTGGGGCATTTTGATATGGATATAAAGTAACAGCCCTAGATTATCCTCTATGCTTCGTGAAGTCCAAGAGAAAAAAACACATAAAATGGCCATTTACGTAGTAGCAAGAGACGGTTGTGGATACGATCCCCGTCAGAAACTTTAAACAAATATACAAAATATATATATAAAAATATAGAAATATAAACTTTACAAGCTTCATCAAGCTCAAGAGCTTTCCGTTCGAGTGGCAAAAGCTGTCATCTGTCACTCAATATTGACCTACCATGTAATCGATAAACGTAAGCCGTAAATAATAAATGCCTACAGATTATTATTTCTTTTATTTCTACCATATTTTCCTTTATATTATTGGGGAAAATAAGATATTGTATAGTAATATTTTATCAAGTAAGCCTATTATCTGTGATGTTGATTAATAATATTGGACATAATACGAGTAGATATAAGTATTATAATAAATATATTAGTAAAACTAGCCCCCGCTCGCGGCTTCGCCTGCGTAAACTACACGACTAAACTGTTATGTTTTTTTGCCCGCCCGCGTTCTCACTTATATAACAAACACTGCTTAAATTTATAATTTAAATTGTTAAGAACCGATTGAAATAAAATAAACACTAAATGTTGGGAAATTGGGAACTTTACTAAAATACAATAGTAAATCTTTTAAGCCGTTTCTCAGATTAGCGTGAACAATTTTTTATAATTGTAACATACGAATAAATATTTAAAGTATTATAAAACACTTTTCCTTTTCAGCTTCATGCTTTTTCCCGCATAGCAAGGCAGGCAAGCTGAACCTAGCGTCAAAACACTACGTTCTCCACAATCCGCCTGAAGTGACAATGCGTGTTGAGTGGCGGAACACAACGCCGTGTTTTGTCTTAGGTACAAGAGTGGAGAAAAATAATTTTAATATGATTATTCCATCGAAATCGAATCCACAACCAATTGCGTATATAATAATCTTTGTTTTTCGCAATTACTACACATTTTTAAATGCTATTATTTTTGAACGGATTATTGCGTATATTTTTGGTATTCGAAAATATATTTTAAAACCCGACGTTTCGAACATTTTACAGTAAGTCCGTGGTTTCTAAAATATTGCGTATATAGGCAGACGCTGTCACATCATCAGACGCGTCATGATGGCCTCTGTAAAACACATTTTCTTTTAAAAATAACTTGCAAAATGTAACTCCATTTTATTCCATATTTTACTAAAAAACAAACAAAAATAATAAATAAATATTTACTAACGTATATTATGGTGTTTCTTTTCAATTATGTATACATTATCATTTCGGATACATCGCGTACCGGTCGCATTCAGCGTTGAGTCGCGACTACAATCAGCGTTTAGTTCGTGATGAGAGATTGTTTGAAGTACATACGTTAATAAAAGTGTTTGAGTATTGCCATTTTTTAGCAAAAAAAAATGACATCTCATAAAACAATCTAAATTATCAATTTGTTATTAAGATCTTTATAAAATTCATTTTTATAACAGCTATTATAATATTAGTATGTCATGTTTAAAGTCGTATAATACAACTTTCCGTTTTTTTCCCCATGGCGGGATAGTCAGAGAGAACTTAGTGTCAAGACACTCCGTTCTCCTCTTTCCGCCAGATTTCGAGACATTGCGAGTTCAGTGGCGGAAAGAGACACCGTGCAACGGCTTTATGGTACAAGTCATAAAAAAGAAATTTTCATTTATTTAGAAAGTAAAGCAAAGTGGGACTGTGTCTCAAGTACATGGTTGTGAGTTCGATTCTCACTCGAGAGAATAATTCAAAAATTATATTTTCAGGTTCACCACTCAAATAAAAATATATAAAAACTGGAGGAGATTGGATCGAGATTGGCTTACCGTGCTTCATCTGAAGGTGGGTGAAGTTTAAAAGAAAAAAACTAACATTTAAACTGTTTTCCACTCGTATATTCCAAATATTCAGTCTGAGACGGTACGATACTACCTGAACGCCGCATTGTTCTCGCGATGCCTTTTTTAAAAGCACAACAAAGCCACAAGGCATGCATCGCCTACTCTGTGTATGATAGACTAGTACAGAATGTTCAAAAATCACAATAAAAACGTTAGATCTAGATCTGGGTCTTGTTTTTGTTTCTCTCCTATGTCTGTCTATACGGATAATATAGTATAGGAAATATAGTAGTCAGTCACATATTATTTCTTTAAAGTTCTGTTTTATTAAAATACTAGAGACCCGCTCGCAGCTTCGCCAGTGTGACCTATTTCATAGATAAATCGTATTTTCGGCAGCTTTTTCATAAAACAATTAAAATCCTGGAAGCATTTAAAAATGGGAAGAAATAAGTAGCTTATGTTCATCCCAAGATCCTCAAGTATCTCAATATAACACTTCATCACAATTGGTTCAGCGGCTGTCAGACGTCACAGACAGACAAACGGCTGCTTTCGCATTTATTATATTAGTATGGATTTAGCTGTTAAAAATATATATTTAAAGGCCATAGGCGGCAGTGTGGGATAGCATTTAATTGTGAAAGTGATAATTATGGCTTCGAATCCAAATCAGGGGAATGATTGAACTTAAATTATTTTCATTTAAGCGCTCTGGTAAGGCGCATCGAGTTTTGCCATTGAACACACAAAGAAAATGAAGAAAAAAAAAAAAAAAAAAAAAAAAAAAAAAAAAAAAAAAAAAAAAAAAAAAAAAAAAAAAAAAAAAAAAAAAAAAAAAAAAAAAAAAAAAAAAAAAAAAAAAAAAAAAAAAAAAAAAAAAAAAAAAAAAAAAAAAAAAAAAAAAAAAAAAAAAAAAAAAAAAAAAAAAAAAAAAAAAAAAAAAAAAAAAAAAAAAAAAAAAAAAAAAAAAAAAAAAAAAAAAAAAAAAAAAAAAAAAAAAAAAAAAAAAAAAAAAAAAAAAAAAAAAAAAAAAAAAAAAAAAAAAAAAAAAAAAAAAAAAAAAAAAAAAAAAAAAAAAAAAAAAAAAAAAAAAAAAAAAAAAAAAAAAAAAAAAAAAAAAAAAAAAAAAAAAAAAAAAAAAAAAAAAAAAAAAAAAAAAAAAAAAAAAAAAAAAAAAAAAAAAAAAAAAAAAAAAAAAAAAAAAAAAAAAAAAAAAAAAAAAAAAAAAAAAAAAAAAAAAAAAAAAAAAAAAAAAAAAAAAAAAAAAAAAAAAAAAAAAAAAAAAAAAAAAAAAAAAAAAAAAAAAAAAAAAAAAAAAAAAAAAAAAAAAAAAAAAAAAAAAAAAAAAAAAAAAAAAAAAAAAAAAAAAAAAAAAAAAAAAAAAAAAAAAAAAAAAAAAAAAAAAAAAAAAAAAAAAAAAAAAAAAAAAAAAAAAAAAAAAAAAAAAAAAAAAAAAAAAAAAAAAAAAAAAAAAAAAAAAAAAAAAAAAAAAAAAAAAAAAAAAAAAAAAAAAAAAAAAAAAAAAAAAAAAAAAAAAAAAAAAAAAAAAAAAAAAAAAAAAAAAAAAAAAAAAAAAAAAAAAAAAAAAAAAAAAAAAAAAAAAAAAAAAAAAAAAAAAAAAAAAAAAAAAAAAAAAAAAAAAAAAAAAAAAAAAAAAAAAAAAAAAAAAAAAAAAAAAAAAAAAAAAAAAAAAAAAAAAAAAAAAAAAAAAAAAAAAAAAAAAAAAAAAAAAAAAAAAAAAAAAAAAAAAAAAAAAAAAAAAAAAAAAAAAAAAAAAAAAAAAAAAAAAAAAAAAAAAAAAAAAAAAAAAAAAAAAAAAAAAAAAAAAAAAAAAAAAAAAAAAAAAAAAAAAAAAAAAAAAAAAAAAAAAAAAAAAAAAAAAAAAAAAAAAAAAAAAAAAAAAAAAAAAAAAAAAAAAAAAAAAAAAAAAAAAAAAAAAAAAAAAAAAAAAAAAAAAAAAAAAAAAAAAAAAAAAAAAAAAAAAAAAAAAAAAAAAAAAAAAAAAAAAAAAAAAAAAAAAAAAAAAAAAAAAAAAAAAAAAAAAAAAAAAAAAAAAAAAAAAAAAAAAAAAAAAAAAAAAAAAAAAAAAAAAAAAAAAAAAAAAAAAAAAAAAAAAAAAAAAAAAAAAAAAAAAAAAAAAAAAAAAAAAAAAAAAAAAAAAAAAAAAAAAAAAAAAAAAAAAAAAAAAAAAAAAAAAAAAAAAAAAAAAAAAAAAAAAAAAAAAAAAAAAAAAAAAAAAAAAAAAAAAAAAAAAAAAAAAAAAAAAAAAAAAAAAAAAAAAAAAAAAAAAAAAAAAAAAAAAAAAAAAAAAAAAAAAAAAAAAAAAAAAAAAAAAAAAAAAAAAAAAAAAAAAAAAAAAAAAAAAAAAAAAAAAAAAAAAAAAAAAAAAAAAAAAAAAAAAAAAAAAAAAAAAAAAAAAAAAAAAAAAAAAAAAAAAAAAAAAAAAAAAAAAAAAAAAAAAAAAAAAAAAAAAAAAAAAAAAAAAAAAAAAAAAAAAAAAAAAAAAAAAAAAAAAAAAAAAAAAAAAAAAAAAAAAAAAAAAAAAAAAAAAAAAAAAAAAAAAAAAAAAAAAAAAAAAAAAAAAAAAAAAAAAAAAAAAAAAAAAAAAAAAAAAAAAAAAAAAAAAAAAAAAAAAAAAAAAAAAAAAAAAAAAAAAAAAAAAAAAAAAAAAAAAAAAAAAAAAAAAAAAAAAAAAAAAAAAAAAAAAAAAAAAAAAAAAAAAAAAAAAAAAAAAAAAAAAAAAAAAAAAAAAAAAAAAAAAAAAAAAAAAAAAAAAAAAAAAAAAAAAAAAAAAAAAAAAAAAAAAAAAAAAAAAAAAAAAAAAAAAAAAAAAAAAAAAAAAAAAAAAAAAAAAAAAAAAAAAAAAAAAAAAAAAAAAAAAAAAAAAAAAAAAAAAAAAAAAAAAAAAAAAAAAAAAAAAAAAAAAAAAAAAAAAAAAAAAAAAAAAAAAAAAAAAAAAAAAAAAAAAAAAAAAAAAAAAAAAAAAAAAAAAAAAAAAAAAAAAAAAAAAAAAAAAAAAAAAAAAAAAAAAAAAAAAAAAAAAAAAAAAAAAAAAAAAAAAAAAAAAAAAAAAAAAAAAAAAAAAAAAAAAAAAAAAAAAAAAAAAAAAAAAAAAAAAAAAAAAAAAAAAAAAAAAAAAAAAAAAAAAAAAAAAAAAAAAAAAAAAAAAAAAAAAAAAAAAAAAAAAAAAAAAAAAAAAAAAAAAAAAAAAAAAAAAAAAAAAAAAAAAAAAAAAAAAAAAAAAAAAAAAAAAAAAAAAAAAAAAAAAAAAAAAAAAAAAAAAAAAAAAAAAAAAAAAAAAAAAAAAAAAAAAAAAAAAAAAAAAAAAAAAAAAAAAAAAAAAAAAAAAAAAAAAAAAAAAAAAAAAAAAAAAAAAAAAAAAAAAAAAAAAAAAAAAAAAAAAAAAAAAAAAAAAAAAAAAAAAAAAAAAAAAAAAAAAAAAAAAAAAAAAAAAAAAAAAAAAAAAAAAAAAAAAAAAAAAAAAAAAAAAAAAAAAAAAAAAAAAAAAAAAAAAAAAAAAAAAAAAAAAAAAAAAAAAAAAAAAAAAAAAAAAAAAAAAAAAAAAAAAAAAAAAAAAAAAAAAAAAAAAAAAAAAAAAAAAAAAAAAAAAAAAAAAAAAAAAAAAAAAAAAAAAAAAAAAAAAAAAAAAAAAAAAAAAAAAAAAAAAAAAAAAAAAAAAAAAAAAAAAAAAAAAAAAAAAAAAAAAAAAAAAAAAAAAAAAAAAAAAAAAAAAAGTTTTATTCTACGATACCGTAAACGAAAATGAAATTAAACAGAAATGAAAATAATATAAGATTAATTATATTTAATAATAACAGATAACCGAGTGTCTTGCCACTAGATTCTCCATAAGATAAAAAATATCAATTAAAAACAATTTTAGAAGACGTATAGAAATATTAGGGCAGCGGGATTCGAACCCGCGCTAAACCTACCGCTGTGATGCATTCTACATCCGGCTAGGTCGAATTTCTTATACACTTATGATAATTTCTTAGAATTTCTTATACGTTCAAATTCTAATACATTATCTTAAAATGTTTTACAATTTTCTGTTCTGTGAATCTGTGAATATCACTTTAAAAAATATTTAAAAAAGATAACAAATATATGATTACTTGTATACTTTAAAAATGTTGTTAAACATATAAAATAATTGTTGGTAAAGATGTTAAAAACAAAATTTGAAACAAATTAAATAAGCTATTAGCGAATGTTTTGTGTTGTTAAAACGAAATAGTCTCAGTTTTTTTGAAGTCATCGTGGCGCAGTTGTAAAGGAAAAATGTACACGTTATAGGTTCGTTTCCCAATTGAGCGAATATTTATTATAATTTCGATCGATTGTTTGCCAGTCAGGTTAGATTTTATCTCAAGTGATGTTTTTAAATATTAAAATCACAATGCTTGTATGTGCACATCTTTGGAACTACTAGATGGATTTGAATGAAATCTTTTTTTTGCAGAACTTTTAAGCTCGGACTAGACTTAAGTTACAATTGATTTTGATATAAAACTATAATAGTTCAGCTAAAATATAAGAAATAAGAAAACGATGATTATGACATTGATGAAAGTTACTCAGGGCATTGGAAGTTTTTCTTTGATATATAAAAATTTAAGGTCCCCAAAGGACAAACAAAGTTGCGGGCAATAGTAAACAATAAACAACAATGCACAAAATGTAGAGAACCTGGTGACACAAGACCCCTTAAGATATACCTATATCTAAATAAATAATATTGCAATCCAATTGTAATTCGAACAATTGGATTACACTTACTTTGAGTAACTTATAATTAACAGATTTTCAAAAGGTACTTTTCTTAATAAAATTTAATTCACTATTAATTATTTATTTTTTATATTGAATTTAATAAAAAAATATTTCATATTTCCGCGCTGGTATCTAAAGGATAGATTAAGTTCTCTGTGACGAGTACCCTGCTATACAGGAAAAAGAGTGAAAAGCTAAAACCTATTTTTCCATATACTTGTTATACTGAAATGTTTCATCTGTATCATTTTAAAACGGCAAGTAAGTAGTAGGTATTATTGACGCTCCTGCGGCGCACCGCCAGGTCAAACCCCGCATCGCAAAACCAGGTGCCACTTGAAAGTTATTGAGCGCACCTTACTGATAGCTACACTGCATTAGATCTGATTAATAAAAGTTTGAGAACTTGTGGCATTATATACGTATTGAAATAATTAATTCCAATTATTTAGTTGAAAGTACTTCAATATTATATAGGAAATATCAGTTAGTATTGAAGCCATATTTGAAAAATCTTAATATAAACAAAAATGTAAAAGACATACATATTTAAAAACGGTAAATTTTTTGAACCCTCTTGAAACCATTCAAGTTCTGAAACTGAAGCAAGAGGCGCGGGCCCGAAGTCCTGCCACAATTTAAAATAAGTCTTTTTCAATTTCCTTAGTGTGCGAAAGTAATACTTTAAAAAATGCTTCAAAAACGAACAAAATGTGACTGAAATATACAGTTTTTATTGTATTTCATAACATTTTAAAATATATTTTCAGAATATTTAGAATAATATTTTTTATAGCTATTTTTTATTTTAAACGTGTGGGTGAATTTTTTTGGTAATCAACTAATTAATTAATCAAACCATAAATTGCGGTGTTAAGCTCCGCAATCCAACATATAATGTGCCTAAAATGCCTTGAAAGTGGTGAGAGGTATAAAAATACAGTAATAATAATTAATCTGAATAAGTATTTTTTAACATTTTTTAAAAATAATAGCGTATAAGAATTTCAACGTAGCTGGATGTAGAACGCATGGCTTAGTGGTCAGAGCGCTTGAACGGTTTTCAAGATTCGCGGGTTCAAATCCTGCTGCGTTCAAATTTTTATACGTTTTCTAAATATGTCTTGAATAAGGTTTTGAAAATAACCGTGAAATATAAGACCTCGATTTAGATAAATGAATTTAAAGATTCCCTTCAATATGTTAAAAACCGTATTGAACGACAAACGATCGAACGTGTGTCGTTAAATATTTTGTACAATAATAGAGTAACATTCGAAAAAAAAAATTACGCATAACAGAAACATAATAAAAACTGCACATAAATCTTTCAAGAAATTTCATTATTATTGTAAAAATTAATATAATTTGAAAACCAAGAAAAAAAATGTAGGTTTTAATTTTTTTAGATTTTAGATTATGTCCACTTCAAACCCCTTATTTATGCAAACAACTGGCAATACTTAAATATGCGACAAATCTTTTTCATACATTTATGTTTTAATAATACAATATTTAAAAAACATATAAAAACAGCATCAACCTTTTCCCGTAGGGTTGCCAGAGTGAATCTAGTGTCACGACTCTCCGTTGAGTGGCGGAACTCGACGCTGCTGAATACGCTATGTTATAACTCAATGCTCAAAAATATAATAGCCAAACACATTTATTTATTTTAAAATATATATTTCAACATTATAATTATTAATGTATTCTAACATTCGTTATTTTTTTTATTATAAAATATATCTAACAATAAAATTGTAATTCAGTCAGTCTGTACACGAGAAAGCTATATGAAAAAATATATTATTGGAAGCATTTATTAATACAATAGGGTTACCTAAACAATGAAGTTTAATCTTTTTTTTTTGTTTGTCTGTGCTTAATTGATTTTAATGCAGTTTTGACTATTGTATTTTGGTAAACTTCCTTCATTTGATAAAATAATTAAAATACAATTCCCGCGACCTATTTGACTCATGAGAATCGAATTTATAATATCGCGTATACAGACAGACGACAAAAAATAACATTTAATGTTTATTTTATTTTAATCGGTTCATAAATAAAGGAGTACCAATTACAATTATAAATTTAGGCGAAGTCACAAAACAAGTGCGAAGGCAGGCGGGCGAACAAAACTGAAAAGTTTAGTCGTGTAGTTTACGCAGGCGAAGCCGCGAGCGGGTAGCTAGTTTTACTAATATATTTACTATAATACTTATTACCAATAATCACAAATAAAAGGCTTACTTGATAAAATATTAAGAATAATATACATATATATTTCAATTCCATAAGGCAAAGAGAAAACATTAGTGAGAATTAGCACAGTACTAATGTACACTAGAAGCTTTTAGATATGACATGCGTTCTCAAAACTCAGCGTTCGTTGGAGGAACACACTGACGCGGCTTTGTGATGCCAGCTTTTATTTATTAGGCTATTTATATATGTTGTACATGTACGAGGGTGTGGGAAGTATAAAAGGTTTTTAAACAAATCGATTGTCTTTTGTTTAATTAATTAATTTGGCTATAGTGGCGTCTGTCTGTATACGCGATGGTTAAGAGGTCGATTCTCATTCGGGAGAATGATTATATTTTAATTATTTCACATTTCACCGCTCTAGTGAGAAAATAAAGTAAGGCGTCGGTTTTCATCACTCTTTAATCTTCATTTAGATTTATTAAAATAATACAGTTTTAAAGATTTATTTGCAACTAAATGGGACAAATAAAAAGCTCTTTGTACGAGTATTCATACAAAAACATGTGATTCTAATATAGGTTTATCACACTTTTGTATCTTACACTAGCATTCAATACGTAATGTAAACATATAATAAAAATTTAACTGATCGCTGTCTGTTCATGGAAGATAAACAAGAAAAATATAATTGGGGGCATTTATAAAACCCAAAATAATGCTTTTTAACTTTTTTCAGTTTATTTGTGTGTTCATTCACGCTAATCTCAGAAATGGCTAAACCGATTTACATGCAGTTTTGACTATTATATTTTCGTAAATTTTTATTCATAAATAAAAAAGTTACAACAGTTTT